>JAXQQM020075561.1:0-12857 GCA_034641835.2 Pinus albicaulis | reverse complement strand
GATATTTATTATTTCATTGAATTTACTATTACATTTTTTTAGTGTAATTCCTTAATGATATTCAGACTATGCTAAAATAATATCATATATCATTGGAAGTAATTATCAATTGGAGATTTTTTTCTTTTTTATTTAGCACTAGAAAATCAACACTTGTAATGGTTAGTGATGTTTCATTATAGATTAACAATTTGAAAGGGAAGCTTGACTTAATAATTATCAATATGGATGACTATGAGATTGTATTGGGAATATAAATAATGATTGTATAGAGTGTTATGCTAGTACCATGTTTGGGAAAATTGTTCATTCTTTCAGGAAATGAATTCAATGTTTGTTCCACCTAATGGAACCATGTTAGATGGATGTAGGATGATAACTATCTGTGTGGAGGTAGGAAGGTTGAATCATGAAATTTTTGAGAGATTAGATTTTATGGCTACATACTCATGCAATATTTGAGGATGATTGTTGGATTGGAAGGATTCTAAGGATCTCAGAGAGACCTCAGATGGTTGATGCCAATAATTCCATGGTTAAGTGTGAGAAGTTTGATGTTGATACCTCTACATATATTAATGGTAGAGATGTTGAGTATGCATATGATGTAGAGTGTTGAAAATAAACAAGAAAATGTGTGTCTAATTTACTTTTCCCTTAAAATAAATTAGACAATAAGTTGTAATTTTATCTCATACAACTTGTATTAGTTAAATAAGTCAGAAATACTGAGTTAGCTCAAGAATTTTGAGTTGAGGGTCAAAGGTGACGCATCTCAAGTAATTCTATTATTTTGGGGGTCTAGTTGTAGTTAATGCACTAGTGTGGTGTGAGTGTAATCAGTTAACTCAATTTAATTGAGTTAAAATCAGTTTAACTAGTTCTAACTGAGTGATGAGCTAGTGAGAGGTCAAGTGAATTAAATTATATTTAATTCACAGGTAGTGATCTATCAGATAACTGGTGTTTTGCTATTATTAGCTGCATGCTTGTCAATTCTGATGAAGACCCAGTTGAGACAAAGTTTAAGGGGAAGATAACTATCAGTTGTATTATTAGCGAAATTCCCAAGTGCATTTATAAAGCCACATGATGACCATGATGGATTGCGCAGTCAAGGAAGGTTGGAATTTCTACTTAATAGGGATTAATTTTCCTAGGAATTGCATGAGCAAGGATGGCTGAAGGTGGGCAGGAAATTGGATATGTGTTTGTCCACTTTTGCCTACATCAGTGTGAGATAATTGGTAGAGTGCAACAGATTCTTGTGAGAAAGAATGAATTGTATTGTTTCATGATTCCTTGGCTTATTATACAATAGAGATAGAGGGGTTTTGAGTAGTTTATTTCCTGAGGAAAATCTTGTGTTGTGTGATTGATTTACTTCTTTCTCTTACTTGCATGTGATTGAGAAATCATGTTTTATATTTCGAAAATATTGTAGAAGATTCAATATCTTGTTTTAGTACATTACATGATCAGATTGAATCCATTGGTATAATTTCTACATGATATCAGAGTGCCAGGAATCACAATATTTGAGAATAAATTGAGTTTGTGTTGAACAATATTCAAATTTGTAGATGCATTATTTGGAGCTAACAGCTGACCGGGATGTCTTTCACTGGCTTGAGACTCGAATATGCACTCGAGGGAAATTCGAACTATATTGCATGGAAGGATAGGATGGAGGTAGTATTCAAGGATAACGGGTTAAAGGAGTTCATTGGCATTGATATTCCTAAACCCATCAGGTAGATGTTGCACAACATGAATCATGGAGGAAGAATGTTGCAAAGGCGAGGAGGATCTTATTAGAGGGAGTTCAAGATCATATTTTCTTGAGTCTCCATGGCAAGGAAATTCCATACGCTATGTGGAAGGAATTCACAAATTTGTTTCAAATTAGCAGTGACCAAAGAAAAATGGCATGCAAGGACAAGCTGTGGAAAATCAAAATGGAGAAGGGTGACACAATCCATAAATACTTGATCAAGTTCACTCAATGTCGAGATGATCTTGGAAGTGTTGGGATTACTGTAGCTAATGATGGCTTGGTGAGCCTATCACTTCTAGGCCTTCCCAAGGGTTGGTATATTTACCAAGACTTTGTGAACAGAGGGAGAAGTTACCAAAGTGGGAGCGACTTTGGTGAGATTTGGTACAAGAAGAGTTTCAGCAGAATAGTGGGGATTGATCCTCATCCAAGACTGATGACGTGGAAAATTGTGCCTTGGCTGGTAAGGAAAAGAAGGGGAAAGGAAAGAAGTCCTATTCCAAATCTGAGACCAGTAAAGAAGGAAAGAAGTGAGACATGTCAAAGGTGAAATGTTTCAACTATCATGATCATGGACACTATGCCAAAAAATTTCCATAAAATAACAACAAGAAGGCTCCAAAAGCTATGGAGGGTGAAGATTTGGCCTCACAGTTTGGGTTGGACTTCTCTCTCATCGCATGCATGGTGTCAAATTTGATGGGATCTATGTGGTACTTGGATAGTGGAGCATATTTCCACATGACTGACAACAAATAACTCTTTAGTAGCTTGGAGGATAAGGATCTTAAGATGCACATCAAGATGGGTGATGACAGGAGGTATAACGCTACCGGGATTGGTACAGTTACTTTCCAGAGAGAATCAGGTAAGCCTTTCATATTGAAATATTTCATGCATGTACTAGGTTTTAAAAGTAATTTAGTTTAAGTTGCTATGTTGGAGGATCTTGGATATGATGTGGTTTTCAATAAAGAAACGGAATTCCTTCATCACAAAGCCATAAGATAGGTAAATAAGATTAGGGTTCATGTGAAAAACCTCTACAAAATTGATGTAGATGGCTGCACAACATTGAGTAGTAAGACAAATGAGGTGGTGAGCTGGGATACTGGTGAGTTATGGCACAGGAGGTTGGGTCATCTAAACCACAGTGCTTTGAGGATCATGCAACATATTTCTGCAGGTCTTCCAAAGGGTACACTTGTATAGATAGACACATGCAAGGGATGTACTACGGGGAAGTATACAAAGGAAACCTTTCATGAGAAGGAGAACTGAGTAGCGAAAATCCTTGAGAGAGTTAACTCAGACATGTGTGGACCATTCTCAATAGATTCCACAACAAAGCACATGTATTATGTGATTTTTGTTGATGGTTTTTCTAGAAAGTGTTGGATCTTCTTCATGCAAAAGAAATAGCATACGTTCTCCAAGTTTTGTGAGTTCAAAGCCCTGGTAGAGAAATATATAGGGACGAAGGTGAAGGCACTAAGGAGAAACTATGGTGGTGAGTATATCTCTAACGAATTAAAGAAATTATGCACCAAAGAAGGAATTTAGAGAGAATTGGTTGCACTTCATAACCCACAACAGAATGGGGTTGCAGAAATAAATAACAGAACAATTTTGCAAGCAGCACGATTTATGTTACATGATCAATGCCTACCTTTGCATCTATGGGTATAGGAATGCAACACAACGGTATTTGTGCAGAGCCATAGTCCTCATCGAATACTTGGCATGAGTACGCTAGAGGAGGATTTTTCAGGTAAGAAACTAGATGTTTCATATTTTAAATTTTTTGGCTCATCTATCTATTTCCATGTGACCAAAGTTGCCAGGAAGAAGCTAGAACCAACAATAGTTGTTGGGATATTTTTGGTGTACATTGATACTCCCCACAACTATTAGGTGAATTTTTCGGAAAACAGGATGATAGTTGTCAGGAGAGATGTTAAATTTGATGAGGAGAAAGCCATGTGATTGTCCCTTGAGAGGGAGCTTAACTTGCATGCAAAAGGGGAACTCTTAGTTCCAAAGGATGAACCTCAGGATGTGGAGCAACCACATGCAGAGGAAAAAAGAGTGGCAGAAACCACTCATGCGCAGCCATCCACTCGTAAAATGGTAGGAAGCACACTCGATAATGTTGACAATTATAATAGATACATGGCTCTTATGAGCGAGTTTATTGTGACATAACCATCCTCGTTTGAGGAAGCAGTGCAGCAGTCGGTATGGGTTGATGCCATGGTTGAGGAGCGTGACTCCATTATATAAAAAAATGCATGGGAAGTGGTCCCAAGACCAGTGGGGAATTCAGTGGTTGGATCCAGGTGGATGTACAAGGTGAAGCAAGTAGCATAGGAGTGTGGAGAAATAAAATGCTAGATTTATAGCCATAGGATTCTCATAGGTGGAGGGGATTGACTATGAGGAAAATTTTGCACCGGTTGCAAGGTACTCATCGATTAGATCCATCCTTGCACTCTCAACATAGATTGGGTGGAAGATACATTAGATGGATGTAAATACAAACTTTCTCAATGGAGTTATTGAGGAATACGTGTACATTGAGCAACCAGAAGGTTTTGAGACCTTTGACAGGGAGTCGCATGTGTGCAGAATCAAGAGAGCACTGTATGGGCTAAAGCAAGTACCTCGTGTTTGGTACACCAGGATAGATAGTTATTTCACCAGGTTGGGCTTCACAAAGAGTGAATCAGATGCAAACCTATATCATATTGTGGTTTATGGTAAGATTTTTATTATTGTACTTTATGTTGATGATCTAATACTGACAAGTGATGTGCAACTCATAACTTCTTGCAAAGAGGATCTTGAAAGAGAGTTTGAGATGAAGCACATTGGGCTCCTACACTCTTTATTTGTCTTAGAAATATGGAAAAGATATGGGGAGCTATTTGTATCTTAGGGAAAGTATGCCAAGGAGATTCTGAGGAAGTTCGACATGGAGGGCAGCAAACCCATGGAGACTCCTCTTGCAGGAAATTGGATGAAGGAGGATGCTACTTCAGGTGAGGTAGTGGATGCTACTGTTTACAGGTAGGTTGTGGGTTCACTTATGTACTTGATGAAGATACAACCAGACATATGCTACGTATTTAACTAACTTATTCATGCTATGGTTAAGCCTAACAAGCTCTTTTGGAAGGCAGGGAAGCATGTTTTGAGATATCTCAAGGGTACTACAGAGTATGGATTATGTTACAGACAGACAAAGGGATTGAATCTTCATAGCTTCACCTATGCAGATTGGGCAGGCAATCCATCAAACAAGAAAAACACATCAGGAGGCATCTTCAACATAGGATTAGCAACAATTTCTTGGTACATAAAAAAGCAGAGATTAGTTGCACTCAGTTCACCCGAGGTAGAGTACATGGAAGCTAGGCAGGCTGCATGCGAGGCCATATAGATGAGGAAGATACTTATTGGTTTGTTTGGTCTTCAGATGAATATGATGGTGATACATTATGATAAACATAGTTGCATAAAAATCTCGGTTAATCCGATATTCCATGACAGGTCCAATCATATTGATATCCGGTACCACCATCTCAGATATTGTGTTTAGAGGCGCATTATTTTGTTGCATTACATTCCCATTGAAGATTAGGATGTGGACATCTTGATGAAGGCACTAGAGAAGAGAAAATTCAAATACCACAGGGGCAGGATCGGGGTAGCTGATAATGCCTTTCTTGTTGAGAGGGAGTGTTGAAAATCAACAAGAAAATGTGTGTCTAATTTATTTTTCCCTTAAATAAATTAGACAATAAATTGTAATATTATCTCATAACAACGTGTATTAGTTAATTAAGTCAGAAAGACTAAGCTAGCTCAAAAATTTCGAGTTGAGGGTCAAAAGTGAGGAATGTAGAGTGATTCTATTATTTTGGGGGTCCAATTGCAGTTAATGTGCTAGTGTGGTGTGAATGTAATTAGTTAACTCAAATTAATTGAGTTAAAATCAGTTTAACTAGTTCTAACTAAGTGATGAGCTAGTGAGAGGTCAAGTGAATTAAACTAGATTTAATTCACAAGTAGTGATCTATGAGATAACTGATGATTTTCTATTATTAGCTGCATGCATGTCAATTCTGATGAAGACCCATTTGAGAGAAAGGTTAAAGGGAAGATAACTATCAGTTGTATTATTAGCGAACTACCCAAGTGCAGTTATAAAGCCACATGATGTCCATGATGGATTGCACAGTCAAGGAAGGTTGGAATTCCTATTTAATGGGGATTTATTTGCCTAGGAATTGTGTGAGCAAGGCAGGATGAAGGTGGGTAGGAAATTGGCTATGTGTTTGTCCAATTTTGCCTAGATCAGTGTGAGACGATTGGTAGAGTGCAACATATTCTTGTGAGCAAGAATGGATTATATTGTTTCATGATTCCTTGGCTTATTATACAATAGAGATAGAGGGGTTTTGAGCAGTTGCTTTCCCTGGGAAAATCTTGTTTTGTGTGATTGATTTACATATCTCTTACTTGCATGTGATTGAGCGATCATGTTTTATATTCCGCAAATATTGTAGAAGGATTCGGTATCTTGTTTTAGTACATTGCATGATCGGATTGAATCCATTAGTATAATTTATACATAGAGAATGTTGATTCTTTGATTTTGAATTTATGTGAAGACCTAGACCAAGATGATGGATATTGAAAAAATACATCTGTAGTTCAGGATGAGGTTCGAGACAATGAACCATGACATAGACAAACCAACATAGAGTCCGAGGAGTCTAATGACACAACAAAGAGATATGGTTGGCTTGATGATCCTAAGTTGGAGATACTAATTGAGGAGAGTGAGGGTAGGATTGGTTCCTATCTCTCGTTACTGAGTTAAATTACGAATAGATATGGAGGGTTCATACCAAGAAGAGGTGGACCATTTCCATAATCGAGGAGTACATATTTAATGTGGAGAGATGGAGGAGTTAAAGTATGAATAGGTATTCTAAGAGGATACCCCACTTCATATTCTTATTTAGATAATGGAGATGGGCTCACTATTAGTTATTCAGGGTGAGTAGGATGAGGATGATTTATGTTGACATGAGGATGTGATGATGATTGTACATGTTTGAGTGCATGATCTCTTATGGAGTTGACTTTATGGTCATATTATCTACTTGATTAGTCGATGACATGAGGGAATCCAACACATGAAATTCTTACATGGATATTCATGGAGTTGCGTGGGATGCATGTTAATAGAAGGTACTATTCCTTATTAATGAGCCAGTGTGATGAGGATGTTTTTTGGATGCAAAGGATTGTCTTCTTGAAATATTTTGTGATGGATGTATTATTGGAGAGGTTCATTGTCGAGGAAAACAACATATTTAGAGTGGGAAATAATATAAAGCCCTCAGGAGTGTGTGCTTGAGTCACTATAGGACAGGAATAACTAAATAATGAGGTGGAACAACATTGCAACTTTTACATTGATAAAATAAACATATTAGGGTTTCATCGAGACATTGTCACAACATGCGTCGAGAATGGGTTTTCAAGGCTGGTTGCTGAGGTGGGTGGCTAATGCACACAATGAGTTGACCTGAGTTGAACAAGATAGATTTGGGGCTTTGTGTGGAGGTCAACTAGATGAGTGTCTGTCTCAACCAAACTGATGTTTCGTTTGAATGATGTTCCCCTTCGCATGCCCAAAAACACACATAAGTAAACTGAAGGAGAAACAAGTGAGGAGAGAATCACTTTGAATCTCAAGAAATTCTTATCATAGGATTCGAAGGAGCAGCATGAGATGTGTGTGAGCTCACTCAAACGAGGTGAGCTAATTATTGAATGAATATAAGTTCATGGATCTAAGTGTAGTGGTTTTGAATGGGGATTTAGTTGTGATATATTATGTATGAGACACACAAATTTTTATATCATGTGGGAAAGGCTTAGGGCTGTGGCACAATATAGTTGACTGTGTACAAATAGAGTTTTTTTTTTACATTGTACGTGTAAGATTTGGGGTTGTGGCATAACTTGTTGATCATTGTATTTAGGAAGTAAGTGAAGGTTGAAATTGGAAGTGTGCATTATATTGTAATATTTCTGAAATTATACAATTGAAGGAGGGAACTATGAGGTTACCCTTGTATTTGTGAAATCTGGTGTACATATTAAATGGTTATACTTTGATGTTGATTAATGGTAGCATACTTGTGATAAGTGAATGAATGATTAAGAAATTTTGAATTAGAAACAACACGAAGTATTTTGGAATTGTACTTGAGTTAATATTGCATGTTGATTCTACAAACATAATATATATAACTCGTGACATAAGTGCAAGTGATAGAGACGTAATTTGGGTGTAAGTAGTTGTAAGTTGGTCATGAAATTATGGAAAACCACATCGGTGCCGCACATCCAGAGGACTCAATGCACCTAAACTCGAGTGATGTTATCGAGGAATGACATTGGGGCATCCTACTCCTTGAGCCTTATCACAAGGGGCCAAAGATGTACCCCCATGGTATTTTAAACTGGGTTGAGGAGATAACATCCCATTGTGCCAACCACTCAGTCTTCCCACAAGGAGACAAATCTAGAACTTAAATTTGGTATACGTTTAGGTTTTAATGAAATATCAAGAAGTAATTTTTTATTGGTTATCCTTTAAACAAGGTAGTTAAAAATTACTGTTTATTTTGATTAGCATTAATTTTATGTTTATATTAGAAAAATGAGAGCAACACTTTAGACATTGATGCAAGGAGTTAATGATGAAACACTGTCCTAGACACATTATCACCTATAATATTTGGATAATAATCCTTTGAATACATGTTTGATGAGTTTGAGAAGTAAGTATATTGATTTGAATGGATGTTAAGTTTATAAGAATATATTTCAATCTAACTAACCATGTTTTTTGTTATAAATATTATTATTATATTATTTATTATATTTTTCTAGACATGAGGCGTATAAAAAAAGTTAAAAGAAAATGGTTAAATCATTGAATGGAGTGGGGATGATGGTAGATGTTTCCATCTAGTATCCCTAAGATGAGGTTTTTTGGTTTGTTTTAAAAATTACATTTCTTTTATATATTTATTTATTCATGTTTAGGTCCATTTATTTATATTTTGTTACTTACACATTCTCCCACAAACAAATATTTTTGTGAGAGATTTTTTCATAAAATATACTAAAGAGGAAAGAATAGGTAATACTACATGCTTTTAAAAGTAATATTCAAAAAGATTAACTTGGAAAGAGAAAGAAAGCATCATTTTTAAAATATTCAACTACATTGAATCACTACATTTCAAATAGGTTCTACATTATGCATTATGAAGTAATATTAGGTGACCATGGAAACATTGAAAACATTGTTGCTAGAAAAGACCACTACTTAGTGATTGTACATGTCATTTTCCTATACAATATCCAAAATATTGGTTACAATTATGAATATCATAATTATGATTTATCAAATTTAGTGGGGTGTATAATATCTATATTTATCATGAGTCCAAGTTTTATTAGTTATTTGATTTCAATTAAATGTTACTAAAATGGATGTTTGAAAGGTCTAGACTACAAGTATTCCTTGGAGCAAGTGAATGTATATATGTTTTGGTGAATAAAAATATGTGAAACACATATTTAGTGGGGCGCATAATGTAGGTGTTGATCTAGATGATGACACTATCAAAGCAAAAAAAAAAAATGTTATTTGAAATCACTTAACAAGAAACAACTCGGTTTAAAATCGTTACACATTTAGATTTAATGTGAAGTAGCTTTATAAACCCATAGAAGGAGAACATAAGTTTTGAATTAAAAGGAAACATCACTTGAATATTCACATCTTGGAAAAAATGATAAGATAAAACCCATTTTCACTTTTGATTGACTGCCTTCTTATTGACCCAAGGGAAGTTCCTAGTATGTATGTTTTTAATCAACTGTTTTTTAAATGTTATTATTACATGATTAGAGAAATTTATTCAGAAAATACTAAAAGAGAAATGATTCAAAAGTATCCCAATAACTATATTTTTGAAATAGTTAAAATGTTTCATTAATATTGATTTAAGAGATAGATAAAAAAATTATTAACATGTAATTGTAACAAAGATAATGAATATAGAATGTCCATGCAATTCATTTAAAGGTTCATATTACTTTATCATGAATTTAAGAAGTATATAATGAGGGCATATCAAATATAAAATGGACATTTTGGAATTAATATTGTACAATAGTAAACTTCCTCACGAATGAAGAAAGTATGAAACAAAAAACTACGAAGTGAGTGCTTCATTCAAAACCATGGAATCTTATTTTCAATTTGCATTAAAACTAGATAGAAATCGATTTCGTTTGATGAATTTCTATTTTGTGAGAGAGTATTAGTATAATAATTTATAAAGTAATAATTTATAAAGTAAAAATGTGTAATACCATTGTAGTAAGTCAAGTTAGGATAGATCATCAACTCAAGAATATGCATTAATGCCTAGGTGCAACAATTTAGACATTTATGCAAGGGGTGAATGATGAAACATCTATTCTAGGCACATTATTACTTCTAAGATTTTAAGAATAATCATTTTAATACATGGTTGATGAGTTTGAGAAATAAAGTTTATTGATTTATTTTGAATGGATGTTACATTTATAAATATTGTTATGTATTATTTATTATATGTTTTTAGTCACAAGGTGTATATAAAAATACAAGAAAAAATGATTAAATCATTGAATAGATTGGAATGTCAATGTGATAGATGTTTCTATTATAGACTCAAATTCTATAGTAGCTGTTAGGTGAGTAGCTCAAAGATTAAAAAAATATTTATTAAAAAAACATTTCTTTTAAATATTTATTCATTCATGTTTAGGTGCATTTATTTATATTTGGTTACTTACCACATATTTCTGTGAAAGCCTATTTGATAAAATATACTAAAGAGAAATAATAATCAATACTAAATATTTTTTAAAAAGTCATATTCAAAATACATTTGGAAAGAAAAAAAAAAACCATTATTTTCACAATATTCAAGATTGAATCACTATATCTCTATTTGAGAAATAGATTCTACACTATGCACTATCAAGTAATATTAGGTACTTTATAGGTGATTGTGCCAACTACATTGAATCACTATATCTCTATTTGAGAAATAGGTTCTACACTATGCACTATCAAGTAATATTAGGTACTTTATAGGTGATTGTGGAAACATTGAAACATTGTTCCACGTAGTTATTGTACACATCCTTTACATGTACAATATCCAAAATATTGGTTACAATTATGAATCTCATAATTATGATTTAGTACATATCCTTTACATCTACAATATCCAAAATATTGGTTACAATTATGAATCTAATAATTATGATTTAGCAAATTTAGTGGGGTGCATAGTATTTATATTCCTCATGGGTCCAAGTTTGATGAGTTATTTGACTTTTATTTGACTTCAATTAGATGTTGCTAAAAGGAATGTTTGAAAGGTATATGCTACCAGCCTTCTTTGAAGTGTAGAAAATGAATATCTACATGTTAGTGAATAAAAATATGTGAAACACATATTTAGTGGGAATTTAGTGGGGTATATAATGTCTATATTAGAAATTGATTATTGTATTGCAAATTGATTATTCTAGAAATTCTAGAGAATAAGATTCAAAATAATTTAATCAATTACTTTCATGTTTATTAATTGTTACACCATTTTTTGGTCATCTAACCTATTATCATTAGATGGACAAGTACACCATTGTAAGACCAATTTTACCCTAAGTAAAATTGCTTTCATATGTTAAAGCGAGGAAACCCCAAAGGAAATATTAAACAAACCTATATTTGTTTGATTTTCCTCATGGAATAATTAATTAAACCATAATTTAATTATTATTCCTAGTCATGTTTAACCCAAAATCAAAGAAATTAATTAGATAAACCTTTGTTTATCTTATTATTTTCTAGGAATAATTATTTAAACATTATTTAGATAATATTCCTTGTTAAATATGACCAAATCATCCACAAATAATTAAATAAATCACTATTTATTTAATTATCTTTCAACCACTTCCTTAAATAATTAAATAAATCATTATTTATTTGATCATCTTCTAACCGCTTCCTTAAAAAGATAAATAAATCATTTATTTATTTATTTTTGACAAATTAAGGGATTTGACCCAAGTCAAATACCTTTTCCCTCAAACAAATAATAATAAAATATTCCATAAAAAGTGGATCTAGATCTGGTTAACCCATGCACCAAGATCTAGAATGACCCAATATTTTGTTATAAATAGGAGGGTTTTCCTACCATTCTTCACCTTTTGTTGCCTATTAGATCACTCTGGATCTATACACTTGGTCACCATTTTCTGCCATTTGCTGTGTGAGCTCCCTTTGAGTTCCATTCTTTGTGTGGGTCTTCTACACCAACAAGAGAGAGAAATATTAGATCTGAAGTGCTGAGGACTTCCAAGAACCCATCCCACTGAGGAGAATTGGATACACCTTCTTGTTTTCCTCCCAGGTGCCCAATTAATATAAAAATTCTTTCAAAAATTGTTCTTGTCTTGTCTATTGGTATATGGAGCAAACCCTTATTTTTTCTGCTTAATGTCTTTCCATGCATAGATCTGGTTTTTGCAGCTCTTTTTATGTTCAACTAACCGCAGATCTGAAGATATTGGCAGCCACTTTTGTTGTTAGGGCTATTAGTTATGCGTAGCTAAAGTGGTCCTTTTTCGTACACTTCGACAAAGGATTCATACTAACAAATGGCGACTCCACACGGGTTTTAAATTACGACCGTTGTCGTTTTTCATATTCCTGCATATCCAGCTACTTCAGACCCTAGGGTTTCTTTTCAGCTGTTTATTTTTCCTATTTTTATGTTGTTTTTCTCACATAAAACCATAAAACATTAAAATTTCTAACTTCCGTGTGTTTCTGGCCCTATTGCGCATGTAAGTGACACCAGCCGCAACTGAGACGGCAACTTTTCTGAAAATCTGCCGCCGAGACAACCGG
>JAXQQM020083706.1:0-19787 GCA_034641835.2 Pinus albicaulis | reverse complement strand
TTGGTATTGGTCTCTATGGTGTGTCAAAAAGTAAGAGGGAGTTTCAATGATGTAGGAGCATCAAGGCCAATTTTCATTTTTAAATATGTAATAAAGGGGGGTGTGACATTTTAATTGTTTTATTAATTAATTTGTTATTTTTAAGTAAAATAGGAGATAAATTATAAAAGTGAGGATTTTGTATATATTCTTTTATTAATTAAAATGATATGAGAGAAAATAGAATTAGGTAGCAAAATTAGGGAGTAGGAATTCTATGTACGGGACTTTGTTGAGTCCACACCTAAAATGAATTTAAATTAGATTTAGTTGAGGATTAGGTGGAGAGATTTTTGGAGTGAATTAAATTCATTATTTATGTATAAATATGAGTGGTTTTTGTGAGGAGAACACACTTGAATAGTTGAAGAGCTTAGATAGTTAAGAGTGGAGTAAGTGAGGAGTGGTTTAAAGGGCCAAGAGCCAAGAGGCCGCCCAATGTAATATCTGGCCACATAATTTTAATATAGTTAAGGGAGTTGATTTGTATGGCTCTTTTCGCCTCCATGTAAAATATCACTGAATGGTTTTTCATGATTTTATTATAAAAGATTTGAGCATTCTCAGGGTTCATGAAGCAGTTGTGTTCTTATATGCGGGATCTGCTTTCTAGCAGAATTCCTGCATCATTTTGGTATCAGAGCAAGAAAAGATATTTGTTTTGAATATATGGATAGATTGTGTGAGAAAATCTGAATTATCTATTGGAATTGCAGAGGGCAGTTAATGCTTATTAACCCATGCAATGTTATGATTACTCATACATATTTCTGAATATAATTCGATTTTCAATATGTTTTGTATGAGTGACTGACATATTGTAGGTGATAGGTGCAGAGACAAATTGTGACAGCGTGTTGTGCAGAGGCAAATGCGGATGAATGGAACTGAAGTTGTGATTAATGAAGTTGATCTGCGTCAGTGGTGAAGTGTTAACATTCAGCAAGTGTAGATTGTGTTGAAGCAGTTGAATAAATCACCTGAAGCTGCGATTGAGAGGATGTTGACAGTCTTCGATTTTTGAATTGCATGGATCTGGAATGTACGTAGGAGAAAAAAAACTCTGCGTAGGCTTGGAACATCCTCAAGAGAAGAACTCTGTGTGAGATTGGTTCATACGATGAAAAACTGTAGCTGCGTTTCATTATAAAGGCCGTGTTGATAAGATTGAGCTGGCGTTGAATGGCATTCAGTCAGAGTAATGACTAGTGTTAAACAGTGGCATAAATTGTTAGATGCAGCAAAGGTAACGCGTGGTTCAAAATTTGTGAATGACTGTGTTTGATTGTACGCTGAGTAGAGAAATCGATATGAATGTATAGCTATCGATTCTTTTCTGTGATGGAGGAATCAATATGAATGTTATGGCCCATCGATTCTTTGCTATGATAATCGATATAAATTTTGGGTTGTTTTCTATGGTGGTCGATTTGGATCTAAGAACAGCGCTAAAGAATTGTGTTGAAACCGTGAGGGTGACATGAAGGAAACCATGAGGGCGACATGAAGAAGAATCAGAAGTGAACCATGAACAGAGGGTGGCAATATTTTGCAATGGAATGTGAAGCGGCTTTGAAGCGTGGCTTTGAAGTTGAGAAATAGCACTGGAAGAGATTGCAATGGTGTTAAAACATTCAATTGAAAGACAACGATGGATCAATTAGACGCAGTGATTATGTGAAAGCAGAATTAGAATCCATGAACAGTAAGGATGGAATTGAATCCATTGGAAGCAGTGATCGAAGCTTAGTTCAATTGCAGAAAATTGGACTCCATGAATCTGGTCGAAGACTTAATTTGATAGCGCAGAAGAAGCGGAATGTTGAGCAAAGAAGAAGTGTGAATCTAAAGATCCAATGTGTGTTAGCGTAGATGTTAACACTTGGGGTTTATCAAAGTCGAGCTTTGATATAGGATGGTAAGGTGACTCCAAAGAATGTATATAATGTTGTTAACATTCAGATGGGTGAGAGTCTATTTGGTGAATGGTGAACAATCAAGTTTTAACTGAATGTAATTTGATAGTGTTGTAACCAAATATATATATGCATTCAGATTTTATATTAGTTCAAGTCTTTTGGGAATTTGATTTTAAAATCAAATAATCATTCAAATATATGCAATGGGTTTTTTTCATTATGATGAAAATGAGCTTCCACAAGGAGATGGTTTGGTTTGTAATAACCATAAGATTAAATTTTGCTTCTGTGTAGATTGCCGAGATTGCTGGGATTGTTGAGGTTGCAGATTTAAAATTATTTGGGCATTTATTGAGATGCATTTTTATATGCACATAGAAAGTGTGATTGTGAGTTTAGCGGGGTTTGTCCGCTATGGGACACCCAAAGAATTGGTTGTTGTAACACATGTGTGCTAAAGTGTTGTTGCAGCAAATTGTAGCAAGAGGTTGCCAGGGATTGGTCCCAAGACAAAGAGAAGCCAAGCGCAGCAGGAGAAGTTGCATTTTGATGAATGACAAGTGCGAAGGATTGTGGGGAAGTGGCTTAAATGAAGTCCACACGTGAACAGATGCAGTTCACAAAGGAGGGGAAGATGATTGTTGATAGTCATTTTCAGAGATCTGATGAAGAGTACGAGCAGGAGAAGGCTGAGATAAAAATTCACCTCGAATTTTTAATGAAGTTGTTGCAGGAAAATATGAGAAACCAGACACATGGTTGGACCATGAGAAGGAAGGTGAAGTGGCAGAAGCTACACGCAAGAAGGGAAAATCAGGTAAACATACAGTTGATGGAAGAGCTGAGGAAGCTCGAGCAGATGTTGAGTTGTGAAGAACTCAGAGAGGCTGAGTTAAAAATAGATGTTTCCATTTGTGGCCCGGAACATGGTGAAATTCTGGGTGACGATATCAGTGAGGAAGATCTCATGAACTATGGGGATAGTTCAGAAGCATCTAAAGAGGTGATGGCGAAAGAATCAGGTGAGGCTATGAAGCCTTACATATTTTCTCACAGTTTATGTATGTTTGCAGGATGTGCGAAAGGCGATGAACAATATGATGGAACTATCACAAAGGAGAATGAAATTCTTGAGGTAAAATCTAGTAGAGAATTCCTTTCAGAGAAGGAATGTGTTGATTGGTTACAACAGGAAGAAATCACAAATGACTTCTTGTCCGGGGTAAGACAGCAAGTCGAAGCTGTTATAGAGCAAGAAAAAACTGGAAATGCTGAAGGAAAATTCCAAGGAGGTAAACAAGTGTATTTGTTTAATGGGATTGCTGACAAAATTTTACAATGTAATGATGTTGAAACCAGGAAAATTCAGTAAGATTGCCAGAGGGAGAATAGAAGCAGTGATGAGACAGAAGGGAAATCTACAGAAGAACTGAATCAAATGAAGGATTCAGAACAGCAAAGGGAGATGTCGACTGAAGCATTCAATGAGATCACAAGGTCTTATGTTTTTAAGACTAATGATTTGTGTGTGATGACAGGTATATCATAGAGTGTTGAAAAAACTTTGAAGTTTGTTAAAGAAGAAGAGTTGAATCTGAAATCTGTTCAGAATGATGCTAAGATAGCAAGATCTCAGGAAGGAATGAAGACAGAGGGGTCTTATGGAAATATTCGGCAGAATATTGAAGCGGGGGAAGAAGGACCATCTGATGATTGGTCAATAGCAAGTGAAGGTATGGAAAGTTGTGTAAAATTTCCAAGTTCTACTCCAGTTGAGATTGTTAAGTTATACAGGAAGTTAGATCTTCAAAGGAGAGAGTTGGAAAAGCAGAGGATCTATTTTCAGGGAAAGTTGCTGAAAGACACAGAACAGACAGATGATGTGAAGGAGGGACTAACTGATAGTCTCACAGAGGAATTAAATCAGCATACTAATGTGCCGATAGACGAAGGAATTTCAGAGCAGCATACTGAAATGTTGCCAGTAGCAGAGAAAGGGGCACTTAAGCCTTATGTTTTTTATTCTAACAATTGTTTTGTGAGTACAGGTTTTATTGCAGATGCTGGAGAAAATCTATTAGACAGAGAAATTGAATTGATGAGGCGGATGATGATGAAAGTTTCCCGGAAGAGGCCAGCAGCAGTAAAACAAAGAAGAAGCAGTAAGAAAAAGACAGCAGAATATTGTGAAAGCATAGCCAGTGGGGCAATGCAGCATAAAGTGTGGAGACCTGGAGAAGAACAACAGACAGAAGCAACGACAAATGGGAAGTTGCAGCACAAGATATGGGATCCAGGCAGACGAAGATCCGAACACATGATCAGGCGATCATGATTAATTTCAACCTTGGGAGTCTGATGCAGGAGCATCAAGGCCAATTTTCATTTTTAAATATGTAATAAAGGGGGGTGTGACATTTTAATTGTTTTATTAATTAATTTGTTATTTTTAAATAAAATAGGAGATAAATTATAAAAGTGAGGATTTTGTAAATATTCTTTTATTAATTAAAAGGATATGAGAGAAAATAGAATTAGGTAGAAAAATTAGGGAGTAGGAATTCTATGTACGGGACTTAGTTGAGTCCACACCTAAAATGAATTTAAATTAGATTTAGTTGAGGATTAGGTGGAGAGATTTTTGGAGTGAATTAAATTCATTATTTATGTATAAATATGAGTGGTTTTTATGAGGAGAACACACTTGAATAGTTGAGAACTGAGATAGTTAAGAGTGTAGTGAGTGAGGAGTGGTTTAAAGGGCCAAGAGCCAAGAGGCTGCCCAATGTAATATCTGGCCACAGAATTTTAATATAGTTAAGGGAGTTGATTTGTATGGCTCTTTTCAGCTTCATGTAAAATTAAGCCGAATGTTTTTCATGATTTTATTATAGAAATTTTGAGTATTTTCAGAGTTTAGTGAGCTGTTGTGTTTTTATATGTGGGATCTGCTTTCTAGCAGAAATTCTGCATCACTCCATATTTAGCCCCAGGTGGTGGTGGATCCCCTCCTGGTGCTATAGCGCTGTTATCTCCTTCCAACACTTCTTCTTCCTTCTCATTATTATTGGAGAATACCTCATCAAGAGATACTTAGTCTTGGTTCTCTCTTGAGGGAGGAACCTTCATCGCTTCCCCTGATGACTGAGAGGAGAGCTCTTGTTGAAGGGTGACTCATGCCCTTGGCAAAGAATTTTTCAAGTCTCTGGTCCTCTCAATAACATCCTAGAGCATAGTTGGTCTAGTGGATCCTACCAAATTATGCGAAGGCTCTGGCTGCTTGAGCTTGGATAGCTCAACAAAGGGTGCTTCTGAATCTCTTCCATCAAACCTTTCCACTAACCTCCTAGTCAACTCTGCATACGAAGTCACATTGGTATGCTCCAATGTAGAAAGACCATGAAACCACCAATCATGACACTCAACTTCAAGGTGCAGCACTACTATCTTAATGGCCTCCACCTTTGACAATTGTTTCAATTGGAAATATATTTCTAATCTCTCTTCCCAAGCCTTGGTTGTTCCCTTGGGTGACCCATCAAAAGAAGACAGAAAGGACCTACCCAAAGTATGTTGCAGATCATTGTTTTACATGTACTTGCTACCTCTATTGTTATTATTGAGTCCTCTGTTATCCTTGATCTGACAAAATCCTTGGAGGTTTATATGCTCTTTGAACCTCAGAGATTGAGATTCATATTCTAAGAGATAATCACCAAGAGTCTCCTCTTGTGTTTCTCCTACCTCATTTCCTATTGCTAGGAATGTAGGCATGGTGTTGGACGGATAAGTCATTCTTGCGGACAAGACAAACCTCCCAAGTGTCCTACGGAAAACTAGCAAAAAACGGAAAAATAAAACTATCTTTATCTAGATATATCGCGATTCATAATTAAATGCTATAAAGGCTTAATGATCTTACCTTTGATCCAACGCTTGTTTGTAGTATTAGTCCTTTAGTCGCTTGAAAGAGTTGCCTTAGAAGATCTGCAATCACAAAAAATCAAACATCAAATAGCACCTACATATCATATATTCATAAATCATATCTATTATGGTGATCAAGGAATCCATAAAATAAACCAATCAATTGACAGCTTATTGAGAAAAATGGATTTATTTGTATTAGCTTAAATAAGGAAGAGCTTTACAACCGTGTCCACCTTGATGTCATATAGGCCTGCCTGGGGTCCAGAACAAGAATTTCCTTTACTCTGACCAACCTTGCACTCTTCCAACGAGATACATACAAGTATGTGATCTTTCCCACATGAAATCTCAGCTAAAAGGGTCTAAGTTTCAATAGCACTTCGACTCCAACAATACTAAAACTTCAACTCATCAATTGTTAACCCTTTGAGGCTGCCATATGCCTCTTTTTATAGTGAAAGAGAGGAAGTTGCAGCTCCATACAAGAATGGATAGAATCCTCCTTCAAAGGGATTAGTTCCTTACATCAAGGGGTTAGCTCCTCAATGGATGGGATGCATGAACCTAAAAAGAGTGATCTTTCCACCACAGGAATGTTTCTAGAAGCTTCCAAGAGCTTCTTTTACTTGCGCCTTTTTTTAACTTTTATAGGGCTCCGCACTTTTAATGAAGAAACAATGTGGTACATACCGCAGTTTTAATTTACAAAAGGTACGATACCGCAGGTAAAGCTAAGAGAAAGTGTGGTACAAGTGTTTTAAGGACTTTTATGAGCTTTTCTCTTATTTTCAAGGCTTGATATTAGGAACTGATATTGTGGACTTCTAAGGGAGTATTAAAATGTCATGGTGACAAATTTCAGTGTAACATATTTCCCCCCTAAAGCGCGAAGTCTGAGATAATTCAAAGAGTGATGTGCTTTATCATTTCAGGGATCATCCTATGAACACCCCAGTTAGAACCTTGTAAAAAAATTCAACGCAACACACACACACACACACATATATATATATATATAATCGCTAAGGTAGGCATTCCCATACTCAAATAAAAAACTAACTAAAATTGTTCTGATACAAAAATGATTTTAATATTACATCAATATTGTAGACACAGCATGGACGCAGCCATCTGTAATGAATAGTCTACTACATAATGAATAATAAAACTCCTTGCAGCTTGGATGGTGAAAAATAGATCCAGGGTCTTGATTTCTGCTTTCGAACTAGTATGATTCTATCCATGTGATTAAATGCGTTGAATTCGAACATGGTAGAACCCACTTGATTACCAGTCAATGATGTGAACTGTTAACAAGTGTGAGAGAAACCACCAATAATGAAAATGGCTCTCAAAGTACTCAGTACAATCCATGAAATGTGAATAAGTGATCTGAAGTCGAATATTTCACGGAATCGTTCGATCAAAGGTTAATGATGCAACCTGTCATTGAAGGCGAGAAACCTGCCATTAAGACATGTAGATTCCAAGGTACTAACGGATTCTAGATCAACTTCCTAATGGGTGTAATTTTTCGTAAATTTAGTCTCTCAGGCCCAAAAAAGGATAAAATAATTCGAGAGAGAACTCTATTGACCATGATTAGTCAACATATACCTTTTTCGTAAATAGTCCATTTCAATCCGGAAAAGGGGTAAACTTATACTAAAAGGACGACTGTTCATTTCCTTTAACAAGTTCGAATAGTCAAGTACTCGGCGATCTTTTCATTTTTAGAGAGTATGAAAAGGGCTTAAAAGAGGACTCCAAGGTTTTACTTTTTCGTAAGTTTTAACGAGTTTGAAAAAGGGATAAAAATGTACTCATGGTTTTCTCTTTTTCGTAATTTTTAACGAGTTCGAAAAAGGGATAAAAATATACTCATATGGCTGACTTTCAATTTAATTTACGACCAAGAAAAGACGAAAAGAACTCAAAATTTTCATGTGTTTTACGAGAATGAAATATAGCAAAATAATCTCGGGATTTTCATGAGTTTAACGAGTCTTGAAAATAATAACCAAAATGGACTCAAGACAAGTTTCATTTTTACACAAGCTTGAAACAAATAAAACTTTTCTTGAGATAGGTTTGTTTCATTTTTACACAAGTTTGAAACATAGGAAAATTATGCTTGAAACAAGTTTTGAATACCCCCCAACTGTAACTTGCTAGAGCGCATTCCCCCCAAGCTTCATTTCATTCAACTAAGTAGACTGCTGGTTACTAATAGCTGGATGGAATAAAGGTTCATTTACGAGATCATATGAAAGACCCTACCTAAAACTGTAAGAAAATTATGCAAAAACTGAAATAACTAACCTAAATATACGACTTAATATTTACGATATCTAGTCAAAGACCTGACTCAATTAGGGGAGGATTTGTTTCATTTTTTTAACGAGCTTGACACAGGAAAAGAACTATGCTCATAGTGACCTATTTCATTTTTTAACGAGGTTGGCATAGTAAAAGGAACTATCCTCATAAAATACTCTCTACAATCTACCTATATAACATATTGATTCATTTTTTAATGAGGTTGACACAGGAAAAGAACGGTCCTCATGGCCCACTAATTCATATTTTAACAAGTTTGACTCAGTAACAAGAACTATCCTTTGACCAACTGATTCATTTTTTAACGAGGTTGACACAGTAAAAGGAACTATCCTCATGATCCACTAATTCATTTTTAACGGGGTTGACATAGTAAAAGGAACCATCCTCATAAACTACTTATTTCTAATCTATCAATCTACTCTCTACAATCTACCTATTGATTCATTTTTTAATGAGGTTGACATAGGAAATGAACTGTCCTCATATTTGATTCATTTTTTAACAAGGTTGACTCAGTAACAGGAACTATCCTCTGACCAACTAATTCATTTTTAATGAGGTTGACACAGTAAAAGGAACTATCCTCGTAGTGACTTGATCATGGCTTCCAACTGGAAGAAACACATGTCAATGGACACACCTTGATCATGGCTTCCAAGAGGTCTTCATCAGAAGGAAGAATAGTTCTCTGGAAGGAACACATGTCAAGGGACTCAAAAGGGATAAGAACATCGCGTTCAAATAATCCCATAGATTTTTCCATGTCAATTACTAGATCTAAGTCAAAGGAAGATGAGCAAACAGTGAGAGGCTCGCTTGCATCGGTAACTGAAAACATGGGACTGGTTGCCACATAATTGACTCATGGCGGGGTAGATACCACTTCCGTATGAGGAACATTCAGCGATGTCGGATTATTGGTAGTTGAATCAAGACTAGGGAACGAAATCTGGACTACAGTCACAATATTTCCATTGTGAGGGAAATACATCACGCGAAAGAGTGTCGATACGACAGCTTTCATTGCATAGACATAGTCTATCCCAAGGAGTAAATTGAAATCCAAGGGGCCTCGAACTACCATAATATAAATACAGACAGTTTTACCTTCCAAAGTAATAGAAAACTTAGGAATGATCCCTAAAGGTTCACTAATAGTTCTGTTAAAAGCTTTCAGATTCTGTATAACAAGCACGAGCTGAGGGGAACCCCAAGCTTTCCAAGCAGTTGAGGATAAAATACTAACAGAAGCACCTTCATCGACATGTGTTCGGTG
The DNA here is from genome assembly GCA_034641835.2 of Pinus albicaulis. Lineage (NCBI taxonomy): Eukaryota > Viridiplantae > Streptophyta > Pinopsida > Pinales > Pinaceae > Pinus > Pinus albicaulis. Next base: position 10,280 of record JAXQQM020083706.1, on the reverse strand, counting down.
TATGTTCGTACCACCAGCCTTCAAAATGATTTGGAAAGGGATGGAGGAAGGAAGACGAGGTTCTGTCAGTCTATTCCAATCAAAGGAAAAGACCTCAGTACTTGGAGGGGGTTCAACAGGAACAAGTGAAATGCCCCCTGACGTAGAAGAATCTGATGTAACAAGAAGAACCAGAGCAGTATGAAGTTCACTCTCTTCAGGGAGAGTGGGATTGACTGAATGTGAAATCGAATCGACCACTTGATCAACTAATGGATCATCAAACTAAGTGATATGAGTTTCACTCTTCAATGGAAGAGTGGGATCGACTGTACTTGGAATTAGATTAATCCCTCCGTCAGTTGACGATAGGTTGGGAGAAAGTTGATGGTAACCAGTTGGAAGTTCTTGCCATGGAACAGTAATGTTTTCCAAAAATTTTGAGGCTTGATCCATGTGAGGGCAAATGTGAGTTTGATGACTCCCTTTGCATAACCTACAAGGAAACCTAACTTTACTCTGTTTCCTAGGAACCTGACTATTATTGGTTGATGGATCAACATAAAGTCGATGATATTTTTCTGACCATACTTCCAAGACCTTTGGAATACCAGGACAATTGATAAGGAAGTGGTCACCCTTACAAATATTGCAAGGGTATTTTGGGTTACGATGCATGTTGGAGGTTTCCTCAACATTACCAACACTTACAGCCATGGATGGTTGGTTGACTTCTTTCTTATCTTGCTTCTTCTTATTCTTCTTCCCTTTCTTCTTCTTCTTAGTCACCTGGTTACTAGCATCAAGGATTTTACCAAGAAAAGAGGAAGAAATGGAGGAAGAAATATTGGGCGAAGAAGGTAAAGGGTCAACAGAAGGTTGGTGATGTTGAGATGGTGAACTCTTGTAATCTTCCAAAATGGGAAGAATAGGCATAGTAGGGAATATCTTAAGATATTCCACTATGGGTTCACAACAAGATGGGATCACACCAATAGATCTAAACCAGAGATAGACTAGTAGGGCATTTACTGGTTATATCACCTCTAAAGAGAGGGTGAAAACCAGAGGCTTCCTGGCCCGTTCCAGACTCTCTCTATAGAAGATTGGTGAAACACAGCAAGGATGGGAATGAAACACTCCTATTGGATTTTTCTACCCTTGGGAACCTTGGATCTACAAATCTAAAGTATGGATCCAAAGAGAAGCAAAAACCAAACAAGCAAGAAGCAGGAAATTCCACTCTCAGGAAAATCCACAATAGGATCAAGGGAAACGCTGTATAAGAAAACTAGTGTAAAAATAACGTAGACCAGGGCTAGGTTCCATTATTTTAGGTTGTGTGGGACCTCCATGCATAATTTTAGAAAAAAAAAATGGGTTTAAGGGCTTAAATAGATCTCCCACAAACAACACTAGCTGAAAATCAGCTAAAGGAGAGGGTTGAATTGGTAGAGAAACCCTCCTTCAGGAATTGCATAGTTTCTGTTGGGAGTCACTAGAAATCAGCCATGAAAATCATATTATATTATGGCAGCAAGAAATCAGATCCATAATGAAGTCATTTGTAGAAGAATTGAATTTACATGAAGCAAGAGAAAGAATTCTTCAGAAATTAAGCAGTAATACATGTAAAAGTTGCAGAAAAGACTTGATAGCATTCTATATGAGGAGCTTCAGCTGCTGTAGGTTAAAAATCAGATCTAAATCTGATATATGGCTGAAAAATCAGATCCATACCAGATCTAGAAACTACTCAGCCTTCTTAACAAGATCCCCTTGGGGTTTTATCAAAATATTGCATAATAAAGTGTAGATCTAGCTTTTTGTACATAGAATTGCAGAAAACTTCAGGAATTGCTAAAGAGGAATTTCATTACATTACATATCAGATCTGAATAATATTATATCAGCAAGCTACTTTACAAATCTTCAAGATGAGAGGCAAGCCTCAATCACCTGAGATCAAGTACAATGAGAAATACAAGTAGCAGTGAAACTAGTACATGAAATCAACGCAGTTCTCTAAAGAAACAATGTATTATCTTGAATGAAATATTACAACAGATAAAAATTACAGATATGAAAGTAAAATGAGAGTGATATCCTCTTCTAGGTGGTCACAAGACACCCTCCCTGAGAGAAATCTCCTCTAAACAACTAGATCTTTGTAGATCTAGTTCACCCACTTGCTGCAACTCACAAGCAGCTGCAAAACCCTCAACAGGACCAGCGCTGCTCATAGAGGTGGAGCTTGGCCAAAATGCTGGATAGTGGAGAGATGCATCCCAATCTCCTCCAAAGAGCTACTCCATGGAAGGAGGGAGGATTCCTAAATAGGAAATCCTCTTCTCTTAGGCTAAACAGCCAAGAGACTAGAGTTGCTAAAGCAACCACAAATTATCCACAACCTTTTCTTGCTACCTCTCCTTCTTTTTATAACATGAGGACTTGCCAAAACCCTAAACCACCTTCTTCAACTTATCCTCTTTCACACAAGAGATCCTCTTCTAGAAGTATGTTGTGCTTGACGGATAAGCTTCCCTCCAATCTGCACTGTAGGTGGGGACAAGATTGACCCATTCAAATGAATTTTCCCTTTTTACACTTAAGGGTGTTTAATATAATAGCCTAGATTTATCCCCTTTCACATTGGGCATGTATTTATTCTCAACTTAGGAGTTTAATAAACCTCCTTCTCATACTTTTATTCATGAATAAAGCAAACTGAAAATAAAATGCAACATCCCCATTAGCTACAAAAATTGGGAACATTACAGTCTCCCCCGGCAAAAAGTTGCTTGCCCTCAAGCAACTCTTATTGTAGATGCAAACCATCTATTCCCTCCAAATGGCATCCACATAAGGAAGGCTTACTCCATTTTCTGCAATAGTTTATGTATGTTTGGTTCCAAATTTTTCTTCTACCAATGCATGAGATGACTTCCAACTGTGAGGTTAGATGTCCTCTTCTTATCATGAAGTACAAGATGACAAATACATGATGTCCAACACCATCACAAACACATGAGAGACATAAAGTAAGGTAGGTCCTCCCATAAAGGAAAAGCTTCATCATGCAGAACATTCCTCCATCCCATGTTTGTGAACTTGAATAAGCATTGATATGCCTCCATTCTTAGCCCTGTTGGCCTTGTCGGATCCACACTCCATCATTTCAGCGTTATGCAAAGAAGAAAGGAAGGAGTAATATGGGTAAAAAAAAGATGTCAAGCCATATTCTCCCAAAATCAACCACTGGAGCAAGGCCCTTTGCTACCATCCTCCATCTCCTCCATGTAAGATGGACAAGCCATGCTTCCCAAAAGATGATGTGCATGTCTTTCTTTGCTACAATTTATCTTTGATACATAAGGAATGAACCAGAAAATTATGAGTCATGGGGTGGTCACCATACTCATTCAAAGCACCAAAGTAACAAAGGATCTTGTTGCCCTCTTTCCTCCTCATGTGCATCATGAAACTAAACCATGCTAATGGACATATGATATGTCACATCAGCCCAATACAAAGTACCATCATCAATGCACATCTTGAGATAATCATTCAAATTTTTCACCATGAAAAACACATAGACATAGGAGATGTCATGTGGTGGCCATACCTTATCAAGTGAAACAAAATTGTACATGCCTTCTCTTGCTGTAACATAACATTGAGATCCAAACCATGATTCAGAAAATAATGAGCTATTGGGTAGCAACCATACTTACCCAAAAGCAGCCATAGAAACAAGGACTTTGCAGCCTTCTTGCCTCATCAACATGTGGATCTTGGAGCAACAACACAATGATGAACATGTAAAATGTCTCATTAACATAGTACAAGCAAGCTCCCTCATACCACATCATGTGGGAGTCATTCCCCCTCCCAAGCCAAGGTTCATGCATGAAATATACCTCCAACAGAAATGCATGTGGACATATGAGACATACTTCAAGCATAGGTGAATACATGGACATAAGATTTAACATGTGATGTCCAACTCTCCTTCTAACAACCAAATCATCCATGCTTCCTCTTCATATAATCTACTAATGATGTACCAAGCATGAGATAAGAGAACGAGAATATTTGGGTAGAGATCATGCTTACCCCAAGGCAACCAGTGCTGCCATGCCTCCTTATACATTTCATAACTACTCTTCAAGGCATATATCAGAAAAATAGGTTCCTCTAGAGAGTGATAGGAGTCTCCCAAGGGAAACTAGCGTAACCAAGCTTTCTGGTCCATATATGTCTGTAAGTGATCATGTGACCCCTTTCTCATCATCCTCATCCACTCACTCAAATATGGAAGTTGAGTGATGCACTGCATAATCATGGCATTTTCTATTTGCAGAATACCATCTCCTTTAACCCACCGAAGAACTTTGCATCTCATGGAATACTAAAATGCATCTCTATTGAGATCTCTTAGTCATGTATGGTATTCCAAAAACTAGTGAAGCTTTGAATCTGTAGAAATACCTCCAACATGCTCCAAGAATTATGAAGCCTCTTTTTCACAGCCACTATGTGACAGTGCTGTGATATACCTTTGCTTCAAATTAGCACTTTGTTCTAACCCTTGGCTATGCATGGATATTGAAATAATATGTGCTGAAATCTTATGTATACCTTGGATCAAATGATATGTACAAACTTCTTGACAGAATACAAGAGTTCCTCCATCCGGATCAATGATGTCTCCAACTGCTGGCAAGGATGATGGCCTCCTTCCTTCAAGTATACCAGCGCTGGTATCTTCCTCCCCTTCATTGCTATACTTCTCACCTTCTTCAAAGAAAGTGGGCATAGTGGATCTATGAGGAGATCTAGGATTCTCTGGTCTTCCACTCTGCTAATAGGAAGTGCTAGGGCTTCCTTCTTCTTCTTGAAATCTCATGCAGCTCTTACTGCAACTTGCTTCTTCTCGCAACCCTCTAGGAGTCTCGGTGCTTCTTATTTCTCTCTTCTGATTTACCTCTTGGGAGAGGTTCTTCTTAGATCTGAAAAATGATGAGAATAATCTCATCTGCTCCATCAAGCTGATCTCTACTTCTGCTCTTTAATTCACTGGTAGCTTGCTCTCACAGGCTGTGCCAGAGATCATGCTCTGATACCACTGTAATGTTCCAAAATGGGAAGAATAGGAACAGTAGGGAGTATCTTAAGATATTCCACTATGGGTTCACAAAAATATGGGATCACACCAATAGATCTAAACCATAGATAGACTAGTAGGTCATTTACTGGTTATATCACCTCTAAAGAGAGGGTGAAAACCAGAGGCTTCCTGGCCCATTCCATACTCTGTCTATAGAAGATTGGTGAAACACAGCAAGGATGGGAATGACACACTCCTCTTGGATTTTTCTACCCTTGGGAACCTTAGATCTACAGATCTAAAGTATGGATCCAAAGATAAGCAAAAACCAAACAAGCAAGAAGCGGGAAATTCCACTCTCAGGAAAATCTGCAATAGGCTCTAGGGAAACGATGTATAAGAAAACCAGTGTAAAAATAACACAGACAAGGGCTGGGTTCGCTTATTTTAGGCTGTATGGGACCTCCATGCAGAATTTTAGCAGAAAAAAATGGGTTTAGAGGGCTTAAACAGATCTCCCACAAACAACACTAGCTAAAAATTAGCTAAAGGAGAGGGCTAAATTGGTAGAGAAACCCTCCTTCAGGAATTACGTAGTTTCTGCTGGGAGTCACTGGAAATCAGCCATGAAACTCATATTACATTATGGCAGTAACAAATCATATCCATAATGAATTCATTTGTAGAAGCATTGAATTTACATGAAGCAAGAGAAAGAATTCTTCAGAAATTAAGCAGTAATACATGTAAAAGCTGCAGAAAAGACTTGACAGCGTTCTATATGAGGAGCTTCAGCTGCTGTAGGTTAAAAATCAGATCTACAACTGATCTATGGCTGAAACATCATATCCATACCAGATTTGGAAACTACTCAGCCTTATTAACAAGATCCCCTTGGGTTTTTATCAAAATGTTGCATAATAAAGTGTAGATCTAGCTTTTTGTACATAGAACTGCAGAAAACTTCAGGAATTGCTGAAGAGGAATTTCATTACATTACATATCAGATCTGAATAATATTATATCAGCAAGCTAATTTACAAATATTCAAGATGAGAGGCAAGCCTCAATCACCTGAGATCAAGTACAATGAGAAATCCAAGTAGCAGTGAAAATAGTACATGAAAATAACGTAGTTCCCTAAAGAAACAACACAGTAGCTTGAATGAAATTTTACAGCAGATAAAAATTACATATCTGAAATTAAAATGAGAGTGAGATCCTCTTCTGGGTGGTCACAAGACACCCTCCTTGAGAGAAATCTCCTCTAAACAACTAGATCCTTACAGATCTAGTTCACCCACTTGCTACAACTCACAAGCAGCTGCAAAAACCTCAACAGGACCAACGCTGTTCATAGAGGTGGAGCTTGGCCAAAATGCTAGATAGTGGAGAGATGAATCCCAATCTCCTCTAAAGAGCTATTCCATGGAAGGAGGGAGGATTCCTAAACAGGAAATCCTCTTCCCTTAGGCTAAAATACCAAAATACTAGAGTTGTTGAAGCAACCACAAATCATCCACAACCTTTGCTTGCTGCCTCTCCTTCTTTTTATAACATGAGGGCTTTCCAAAACCCTAAACCACCTTCTTCAACTTATCCTCTTTCACACAAGATATCCTCTTCTAGAAGTACGTTGTGCTTGATGGATAAGCTTCCCTCCAATCTGTGTTGTAGGTGGGGCCAAGATTAACCCATTCAAATGAATTTCCCCTTTTTACACTTAAGGGTGTTTAATATAATAGCCCAGATTTATCCCCTTTTACATTGGGCATGTATTTATTCTCAACTTAGGAGTTTAATAAACCTCCTTCTCATACTTTTATTCATGAATAAAGAAAACTAAAAATAAAATGCAACATTCCCATTAGCTGCAAAAATTGGGAACATTACAACTCTGTTGAGGTGAAGCATCCGGTTGAGGTGGAACAATTAGAGTATTCGGGGCCAACGAAGTTGAAAATAACCATATCAGTAACCTATTGTAAATCCAGGTAATGAAAATGTATCCATATAAGGAGGACCAACATTTCCAAAGCAAGGAAAAGTAATAGGATTTTCGTTAAGAGGGATTCCTTGGTTGGTAAATTCTGGAACAGTTGCCATTATATTCAACTTTGGGAAATTTTATTAACAATTTAAAACTAAAATTAACAATTCAAAATTCACACTTAAACAATTAAAATTCACAATTCACACCTATGGTCTCTCAAAGTAAAACCAAACAAATTAACACGTGCTATCAAATCTAGGAGTCAAACCACACACAAACAGTATATTCCCGCACTAAAAACACTAGTTGGTGATGAAATCCAACATCGTAGAATTTTAATGCAGAAATGGTGGTTGGAACAGTTACCCCGAAAAAATGCTTAATGAAACAGACAGGTGCAAGTTCCTCCACTATACCATCTCGAGTGAGAATAACCCTCTGGAGAGTCCAAGTGAGTCTAGCCGATGTCTACTCCAGGTACAGTGGGATCTTCCCTCCACCGTCACCTTGGGAAATAATCCTATAGTTTATGGCCACTAAGGTTACCAACATAAACAAATATACCTAGGGGAACAGTCTACGATCTGATACACATGCAAGGGCAGAGTAAAAAAGCTCAATCCCCTTGAAGGCTCCTTGACATAATCCAAGGTTTACTGACAAGTGACCCCAGGCTCCTCGACAATGGTCAATCCAAGGTTTACCTTTTTTAATACGTGTATATCTTCTATCATTCCCAATGAGGAAGGATTTATTACCTCACTGGTTCAGATATGATCTCGTGCTTGACTCCTTTAGGAGGAGCTTCCCAGAGCATACATGCAACAATTGGAATTTTTCCTACTGCAAGATCGACTACTTGTTTGTTTTACTATCTTGGAGAGTTAACTAAAACCTATTCCAAGACACTAGTCTGAACTATGTTGGTAGAAAGAGCCCTAAAAATGTAAAAATTACTAGATGAATTTTATTAAGCACTGTGTTATTTAGGCTGTTATTACTCAAAGGGTAGATGGATATGAAACCAATGGTGTTATGACCCAACCCAAAACTGAATGCAATCGAATATGATAATGTAATATTTTCAGTTCGATGAATCCTAAATAAAGTAAGGAGAGAGTTTCCATTCACTTCCAACAATGAAAAAATTGATCAATAAGAGAAAATATAACAAATTCTCTAATGCACTAATTTCATCAAGAAAAACTAATGCTAATCAATTCCATATTTTTTTATTTTTGTGTTTTTAAAACAAGCATAAAAACATGTAAATTCAAATTAAATAAAACTAATCTAAATCTACGATTGATTTTTTCAGAATGTAAACTATGCAATTGTAGTCTATGCACAATTCACATGAAAACTATGCAAATGTAATCTATGCACATTTTTCATTCATATTCTAAAAATGAGAATTCTAATTATGAAAATGTGATCTATGCAAAAGAATTCTCAAACACAAGATGATTCTAATGTAATCTAAGAACCAATAAAGTGCAAGTAAAGAAAATTGGGTGAGAGTTCCAAAGATCAAAAAATAAAAACACTCAAAGGAAATTAACACTCAGACATAATTTAGCCCCCCCCAAGCGAATGAGGGGGAAATTTTTTTGAAAAACAAAAGAAAAAAGATGCAAAATTGTGAAAAAATTGAGACAAACCTCTAAGTAATGACCAAAGGAAATCAAATTAAGAATTTCTCAAAAAAGAGACTCAAAACACCCAATTAACTTAACGGAGATTGATGAGATGAAAAATTTGCTGAAAGAAACTCATAAACAAGGCTTTTTGATAGAAAAATATAGATCTAGGTAGATGCTAAGAACCCTAAATTATATCTAGACTAAGCCTGAAAAGGAAATTTTAAGTTTTCATAAAATTTTCCCAGGGTTTGTAGGCTCCAGAGTAAATAGGTGCGGTACCGCACTAGTTACTCAAGAAAATTGCAGAGATGACCGCACTATGCATGAATGCAAAGTGCGGAGATCAGAAAACTTCAAGAAAACAAAACTTTTCAAAACATTTCAAAGTAGAGAAAAATTAAACTAAGCCACCCAAACTAGTATACATCAATCAAGAACCAGAAAAATCATTCTCTCAAGTCAAAACAAAAGGAAAACAAAAAATCCAATCATTTCCCAGCGGAGTCGCCAATTTGTTAGACGGATAAGTCGTTCTTGCAGACAAGACAGACCTCCCAAGTGTCCTACAAACAGCTAGCAACAAACAGACAATTACAACTATCTTTCTCTAGATATATCGCGATTCATAATTAAATGCTATAAAGGCTTAACGATCTTACCTTTGATCCAATGCTTGTTTGTAGTAGTAGTCCTTCAGTCTCCCAAAAGAGTTGCCTTCGAAGATCTGCAATCACAAACAAGCAAACATCAAATAACACCCGCATAGCATATATTCATAAATCATATCTATTATGGTGATCAATGAATCCATAAAATAAACCAATCAATTGACAACGTATTGAGAAAAACGGATTTATTTGTATTAACTTAAATAAGGAAGAGCCTTACCACCGTGCCCACCTTGATGTCATACAGGCCTTCCTGGGGTCTAGAACAGGTGTTTCCTTTACTCTGACTAGCCTTGCACTCTTCCAACCGAGATACATACAGGTATGTGATCTTTCCCACATGAAATCTCAGCTAAAAGGGTCGAAGTTTCAACAGCAGTTCGACTCCAACAATACTAAAACTTCAACTCATCAATTGTTAACCCTTTGAGGCTGCCCTATGCCTCTTTTTATAGTGAAAGAGAGGAAGTTACAGCTCCATACAAGAAGGGATAGAATCCTCCTTCAAAGGGATTAGTTCCTTACATCAAGGGGTTAGATCCTTAATGGATGGGATGCATGAACCTAAAAAGAGCGATCTTTCCACTGTAGTAATGTTTCTATAAGCTTCCAAAAATGACTCAAACTGAGCTTCTAGATTTTACTTGCGCCTTTTTTTACCTTTTACAGGGCTCTGCACTATTAATGAAGAAACAGTGCAGTACATACTGCAGTTTTCCTTTACAAAAGGTGCGGTACCACAGGTAAAGCTAAGAGAAAGTGTGGTACAAGTGTTTTAAGGACTTTTATGAGCTTTTCTCTTATTTTCAAGGCTTGATATTAGAAACTGATATTGTGGACTTCTAAGGGAGTACTAAAATGTCATGGTGACAAATTTCAATGTAACA
>JAXQQM020064984.1:0-62691 GCA_034641835.2 Pinus albicaulis | reverse complement strand
AAAACTGCATTGAGAACTTATTTGTTGGGAAAAATACTGAGAGGGGGGGTGGGGGGGGGGGGGGGTGAATCAGTATTTAGGACTTTATCAAAATTTTTACTTTTTCATTCTCTAAAACCCATACGCTACTTTTCTGATACAGACTCGCGTATATACGCGGATACCCTTTATAAAACTCGCGTATACAAAGAGATCTAATTATGCCATTAATTATTCACTTATATCATTCCATCATTCATTCATCAGATGATCAATAAACAATAAACATGTGCAGTAAGAACAGAATAAACCATCACACATAGGCATCACACATGAACACCAGGATTTTAGGTGGAAACCCAAGTCGGGAGAAAACCACCGCTACAGTTGCTCAGCCTTCAATATTTTATTATAGAGAAAACATCTTACAACATATGTGCTGGTGCAGCCTCCTACCAGCATGCAGGCACCCACCTGCGCTCATTTACCAGCCTCTCCTGGAAGGGAGCTCTGACCCCCTGATCTCGTTTACTAGCCTCACCTGGAAGGGAGCTACAACCCCCTGACTGAAGGCTACAACCCTCAGCACCTTTATGGACCACATTTCATCAATTTTCACACTGGATCCAACCCACACAATTAAGCTCAAGGAACATTCATCAAACCAACCACTTTCTCTATAGCAGCATAATCAATCTTTGAACAACCTAGATCATCATAGACAGATAGCAGTAATACATCAGAAACAGATATCAGCAAGACAACAGAACAGATCAGACATCTCACAACTTCAGAAAACCCTAGTTTATCATACGCGCTTTTCTTTCACGGATCCTACGTATATACACGCCTTCATGCATATAAACCAACGTATACCTCTGCACATAATTCAGAAAACCCTAACTGGACATACGCGCTTTTCCTTCATCAGATCCGCGTATACACGCGCTTTTACCGAAACGAACCAGCGTATACTTCTTCAGTATTTATTTTACTAATTCTTCGTAATGCCAGATAGTATTAGTCGTATATTACCCTTTGATTTAAACATAAGTCTACTTATATCTCGCATCAACATTCCATAAACAAACATCTAGAAGATACAAATACATTTCGCATCTAGATACACTTCTTCATCATTTTCTTCATGTGCATCAATGCGTATCTCGCATCATCAAACCGTTACCTTTCCATAACAGACATAATTCATAAATTTACACACATTTAAACCCGTGTACTCCGCTTAATACAATTTCGTACAATGATTTTCTTCCCCTTATATAGGCTTTCATCTTTTTCAAATACCATGAGCCAAAACCACATTAGAAGTACAGGTATTCCTAGACGGGATCAAATAGATAATCCAGCGCTCAATACAATGGGTCAATACCATGGTAAAGCCCCTTGGTATCATACTTTTAGAGCGCAAAAGGGCATACGCAACTTTTAGCGTTCTTTTCCGCGTGTATACGCAACTTAGCCTCATAAAAGATGCGTATATGCTAACCCTGAATGTATACGCGGGTTCCCTTCACAAAATTAGAGTATATACACGAGTTTCCTTCACAAAAGTAGCGTATACATTGTGACATATTATATTTATCATTTTTCTGGCACTTACTGGAATTATTTTCTCTGCCACATCTGAACTGATCCGAAGATACATCATTCTTACATCTTTAGCACATAGGTTGCTTATCATAGGCAACTCATCGAGTAGATTTCCATCAAGGACAACTTCATCAAGTAGGTTGCCATCATCTTCATCAAGTGGGTTGCCATCAAGGACAACACTCTATCAAGTGGGTTGCCATCAAGGACAACACTCAGCATCATATTGCCAACAATCTCCCTTTGGATTCGATGGCAAGCACGATGGTGCTTGATCACTGCTATCGGATAGATACATTAAGAATACAATGAAACCATGTCACTCTCCCCATTATTTGACACCATTCTGTTCCTTTATTCAAACACCATGTCACTCTCCCCCTTTGACATCAAGGGCAAAGGACGGATCAAAACCAACACAAGGTTTTTCTTCTCACAGAAGGAAGCGTCACAGATTCTGTTGTACACTAAAGTGACCAAGCTCCCCCGAGCTCAGCCGAATATTCAAAACATATTTTTCAATGAAGTACATGACTCTATGACCTTTCCTATCACCAAAGACTCATACTTACATCAAGTGGATTTACATATGAGACTCAAGCACCACCAAGTGGGTTTGGTACATTTTGACTAACTACCTAACCAAGTGGATTTACATATAAGACTCAAATACCCAACCAAGTGGGTTTACAAAAATGAACAAGTCCTTACATGACTGAATATTACGATTTTACAACATGGGTCTCATCATGACCTTTTCATCAAATTACAAATATGGCTTTTCATGACAAATACTAGAAAGACCTCAAGAAAGAGATCATTTTTCAGAATCATCATAATGCCAACAATGCATTATACTCAGCAAGACCAATTCTCCCCCTGAAGCTGTGCATCCAGTGCACCCTTTCTATATGCCCAAGGCTCCTCCTTAACTTGTGCAACCTGAACACCTTAAATAGCAAGTCATCAGCAACAAACTCTGCAAGATCTGTCCATATCTCTGAATCATAAGACTTCCATCTCATCCAACAGATACTCTTCATCAAGTAACAATCCGGGCTCATCCATGATATTCAACATAAGAAACCAAGTGTCATATCATCATTATTTAGAACTGAGAAAATAAGTTGATACAGAGTCAATAATACAGTTATTAACAGTCAGACTGATGCTTCCCCTGAACCTCTACTCCAGATCTTCAGCTATCATATAAATTCTCTTATCATCAATGCATACGCGACTATGTCTGTTGGAACTCGCGTGTATACGCGACTTTGTTTCATCAAACCCGCGTATGGAAAGTGAAATATAGAAAATTTCACACCTTCATCTCCCCCTGCAATTGTACCTTCTGTTCTTGTCTTTTCTTCACACCAGATGCACTGTCAGAAATACACATACTCAGAATTACCAAAACAATCATGGAAATCACCATACATCGCTCCCCCTGTGATGATACATTCACATCATTCCTGCAGTCAATAAGAGAAGTAAACTTCAGAAGAGAATGACTGCAGTAGGGTCAGTATTCCCTACGTTTCTGATTGGTCCTCCTTCTTTTTCCAACTTTTCTTGAGCTTTCTTATTGTGTGTTGGAAGTTATCCAATTTCTTAGATCTATTCATCCGGCATTCTTTTTCTACATGTCCATACTTGTTACAAGCATAACATCTTGCATGACCAGAAAAATAAGCATAGTGATCATAGTGTGTTCTTCTATTCTTCTTCTATCGTTAACTAGCCGCTTTATGCCCATACTTGTTACATGAAAAACAATATCCTTCAAGAAACCATAAGACCTTTACCGTAATCTATTTGATTGTGACTGAAATGATCTGCTTCTGCAATTTGCTACAACATGCCCATAATAATGACATTTAAAACATTCAACATTATTGAATGATTTTCTTTGAGAATTGATGATTGTAGGTTGACCTTTAGTTTCTTTCAACACTTCACGTTTTGCTTTTACATCCTTTGAATCTTTAGCACTTCCTTGTGAACTAGATTCTCCTTTAACGGTTTCATGAAAACCAAGACCAAGTCTAATAGCAGGAGATATTTGATTACTAAGAATATTGTCTAGAATCTTAGTACTATCTTGAAACCTCAAAAGCTTATCCTTTTATTCTAATTTACCTGTGAGAATGTTTACCTCAACCTCCAATTTTTGGCATTGCTTCTTCATACTTTCTTCACCCCTTTTTCCTTCTTCAACTTGATCATTCAATTTTAAAATTTCTTCCTTCAAGCAATTTTCTTGTTCTTCACACGTTTGTAGCAGTTCTTCATTCTTCTTATTTGATTTTTCCAGATCTTCTTTGAGGGAGATGATTTCTCGCTTTCCATGTTGCTTCTCCTTTTTTAAACACGATTGTAGAGGTTCCTCATTCTTCTTATTTCGATAAGAAGCTCAAGATCTCTGCTTGTAGAGATGATTCTGCCTTCAAGTCCTTCATTCTTCTTGTTTGTTTTTTCGAGATTCGTATTTAGATCGTCGATTTATGCTTCTAGTCTTTTAATTCGATTGGATTCATAAGCATGGAACCTTTGATATTTGTCTACCTGTTCATTCAGTATTTCTATCTGTCCTTTCATTTGAGCAATCATCTCATTGTAGATAACTTCTTGCTTATTAGTTGCTCTTTGTTGTTCTTCAACTTTATTCTTGAGAGCTTCTTATAGATCCATAACATTCATTTCACTATCTTCACTATTACATGCACAAGAAGATGAATCACAAGAACAACAATCAGTACCTGTTTTATCTTCTTTATTTTCTGTTGCACATGTTTTCTGAGATGTCTCCTTTTGAGTAGCCTTCTTCTTTTGCTTCTTTGCCATGAGCGCTAGCAGATCTTGGTCAGAATCTTCTTCATCTTCACTTGACGTATCATCTTCATTTTCATAATAACTCTTTCCCTTTGCAGATTGATTCTCTTTATCACGATTTTCTCTATAAGGACATTTAGCAGCATAATGACCAACTCTTCCACAACCAAAACATTTGAATGGGAGCTTACCTTTGAATCTTCCAGTTCCGAGTTGGAGTTTTCTTACAAAATTTGCTTCTTCTTCTTCTAATATGTAATTTGATTCCTTTACATCTTTCTTTTCTTTTCCCTTCGTATTACTTAAAAAACTTTTCGTAAGCTTTGAAAGAGGGACTCCCTTGTCTCTTATTTTCCTCATGTTGTAACAAAGATACCATGTAGTCGAACAATAGTAAGAGTTTCCTATAGATTCGTCTTTCTTGGGTCAGACATACTTTTGACTCAAATTTTGAAGTCAAACATCTTAAGACTTTTTCCACCAGAGTAGTATCGGTTATGGTTTCACCCAAACTTCTCATACGATTTACAATATCATCTAGATGTAAAAAGAAACTGCCAATACTCTCATCACTATGCATCCTTAAATTTTCATATTCAATTTTGAGAGTTTGGAGTTTTGCAATTTTTACCTTTGTATCTCCTTCATAGCTTAGAATGATCTTGTCCCATATTTCTTTTGCTGAATTTAGCTGCATCACTGAAAATTTGTTCAAAGGTGCTTCCTAATAAAACATTGACTGCTTTGGTATTGATTTCATATTTCTTCCTTTCTGCTGCATCATTAGGAGTAATTCCCGGAAACTGATAACCTTCTTCCACGATTGCCCATACTTCTGCACCAAGACTTTGCAAATATGCTTTTGTTCGTAGCTTCCAGAATAAAAAATTACTTCCATTGAATAGAGGTGGCCTTAGAGAAAGTACTCCTTCATGACTTCCCATTACGATGGATCTCCTTCAAGCGATCAAGCTTCTGCAAAAGGACCTGCTCTGAAACCAATTGTTGGGAAAAATACTGAGAGGGCGGGGCGGTGAATCAATATTTAGGACTTTATCAAAATTTTTACTTTTTCATGCTCTAAAACCCATACGCTACTTTTCTGATACAGACTCGCGTATATACGCGGATACCCTTTATAAAACTCGCGTATACAAAGAGATCTAATTATGCCATTAATTATTCACTTATATCATTCCATCATTCATTCATCAGATGATCAATAAACAGTAAACATGTGTAGTAAGAATAGAATAAACCATCACACATAAGCATAACACATGAACACCAGGATTTCAGGTGGAAACCCAAGTCGGGAGAAAACCACCGCTGCAGTTACTCAGCCTTCAATATTTTATTATAGAGAAAACATCTTACAACATATGTGCTGGTGCAGCCTCCTACCAGCATGCAGGCACCCACCTGCGCTCGTTTACCAGCCTCTCCTGGAAGGGAGCTCCGACCCCCTGATCTCGTTTACCAGCCTCACCTGGAAGGGAGCTACAACCCCCTGACTAAAGGCTACAACCCTCAGCACCTTTATGGACCACGTTTAATCAATTTTCACACTGGATCCAACCCACACAATTAAGCTCAAGGAACATTCATCAAACCAAGCACTTGCTCTATAGCAGCATAATCAATCTTTGAACAACCCAGATCATCATAGACAGATAGCAGTAATACATCAGAAACAGATATCAGCAAGACAGCAGAACAGATCAGACATCTCACAACTTCAGCAAACCCTAGTTTATCATATGCGCTTTTCTTTCACTGATCCTGCGTATATACGCACCTTCATGCATATAAACCCGCGTATACCTCTGCACATGATTCAGAAAACCCTAACTGGACATACGCACTTTTCCTTCATCAGATCCGCGTATACACGGGCTTTTACCGAAACGAACCAGCGTATACTTCTTCAGAAATTTCAACGCAATTCTTCAGAACAGATGCATAGCTCAGATATTACCCTTTACTTCAGAAACATGTTCGCCTCATCTCAGATCAGAACATTCCATAAACAGATCTAGAAGATACAAATACATTTCAGATCTAGATACACTTCTTCATCATTTTCTTCATAGGTGCATCACAGATTCAGATCATCAAACTGTTACCCTTTCCATACAGATATACTTCATAATGAAGTACACATTTAAACCCAGACTCATGCACACACCTTGCACAATGATTTTCTTCTCCTTATATAGGTTTACCCTTTTCCAATACCATGAGCCAAAACCACATTATTTCCAATGGTATTCCTAGACGGGATCAAATAGATAATCTAGCACTCAATACAATGGGTCAATACCATGGTAAAGCCCCTTGGTATCATACTTTTAGAGCGTAAAAAGGCATACGCGACTTTTAGCGTTCGTTTCCGCGTGTATACGCAACTTAGCCTCATAAAAGCTGCGTATATGCTAACCCTGAATGTATACGCGGGTTTCCTTCACAAAAGTAGCGTATACATTGTGACATATTATATTTATCATTTTTCTGGCACTTACTGGAATTCTTTTCTCTACCACATCTGAACTGATCTGAAGATACATCATTCTTACATCTTTAGCACATAGGTTGTTTATCATAAGCAACTCATCGAGTAGATTTCCATCAAGGACAAATTCATCAAGTAGATTGCCATCATCTTCATCAAGTGGGTTGCCATTAAAGGACAACACTCTATCATAAGCGCACGTTGAGAAATTATTCATGGTATTATATCAGATGTTCATTCAAGTGGAATCCCCTTGCACGTGTTATGAGTCTATAACAATAGTTGCGGAGATAGAGGATTGGTTTTCCTAACCTAAATGGACATACCTTAGAGTGTTTTATTCTCAAACACCCCCACATCTCAAGCCAAGGAATGTGATCAATAAGGTATTCATGCAGGAGGTTATATACTAACTTATCACATGCTTATCTTAGTCTTTGTAGAAGGAGAAGGAAACTTGGCCTTCCTTTCCTTTGTAAGTGTGATCCTATGAGCTCAAGAGCTTGAAGGCTACAAAAATAGAAGTTGAGGAGCTTATTTTTCTTAATTTTGGTGGCATGAGATTTCACATATATGATCCCATGGTTGTGTGAAAATTACGTTGTGCTAACTTTCATATTTCATCGCCTTATGAGCCTTATTCCTGGGAAGAGGAAGAAAATATAAAGGGTTGATCCAATGCTTATTGAACACATGGATTAGGTGATGATGAAAGACCTTCCCATGTGTCTCATGAATAGGATTTTGTACATGAAGGGGATCACTTGGAATTTCCCACTCGATTTAGCACTGCTATGGCTAAGATGAAAGTTGAGAATAATCCTAAGGTATACATGAGCCAGAAATTTAAGGTGGGTCGTATTATTACTAAGGGGATATTGAAGCAAAAAGGAGGATGAATGGTCTTGAGGAATCATAGAGGAAGAAGTAGGAAGAAGAAGAAAATCAAAAGGACAAACATAAGTAGAAAGAGGAAGAGGAACAAAAGGAAAGGGAATATATGCAGAGAATACATGAAGAGTTAAGAAATAAATAATAATAGGAAAGTATAAGAAGCAAGATTAAGAGTCTGCAAGAGAGATAGATGAAGAGATGCAGTCACAGGACATAGAGGCTAGAGAAGAGGAGGAATATACATAGGTATACATCATGCATATTGTAGACCAGCATAATTATTTTCCTCCATTCCCTTCTACTAGTGGCCACATCCCATTCAGTGAGATGGAAATATCTCAACAAGATGACTTGGTCATGGATATATCCAACCTCACCTTTTATTAGCTGAAGAGTAAAATATTATAGGAGGGGTGATGGTAATTTCCAAATGACCTTGTCCATCTCATTTCCATCCACATATAGAATGCAATTATACGTAATAATAGGAATAATCTTAGAATAGTCATAACAGTTAATTCCACCTTTGCAGAAGATACAAAAGTAAACATGTATTTCTTCATGAAATAAAATTGACATTTACAAAATGAGTTGGATTATGCAAGGAAACAAATCGATCATATCCTTGCTAAAAATCAAATTTTAGCTTCCGCGACTTCTAACAGGAAGGAGCTACAAGAAGAAATATTTGAGTAAGTCCAGTCAGTGGGGGACGTGCTAAAACATCTATATGAATAAATAGTCACCCTTCATAAGGAGGTAGTGCCCTTGCATACAATTTAAAAGTGATTGTGAAAGAATATAAAGAATTCAACTATAGCTGTAATCCAAGAATGGGGCACTAAGTGTAGAGATCCACTAGTAGAGTCGACCAAGAAGACAAGGAAGGATGATGAGTTGGAAATATTTTAGGTCAAGATTCTTATACAGGGTAATATGAAACTCATTACCTATGTGGAAAACACCATAGACACCTTCTTGCAAAACTATCATGGGTTGGAATCCTTGGTAAGATTTCATAATATATGTTCCATTGGAGCAGTTGTGGAAACAAAGTGCATAAATTATGTCAGGAAAGAGACTAAAGAATTTTCAATAAAATTGAGACAAGTGTCCACTATGCATGATTTGGAAATTACAAGAGAGAATATTATACAATTTATATCTGGACCTACCAAGTTGAATACGAATTTTTGCATGTTGTATAACAACATTCAAACAAGTTTCAAAACTCTCTATCTAAATGCAATGGAGGCTATAGTTAGATATAATCCTTATTTTCCATCAAAACATTGAGAGAATAATAGAATAATACAAGGATTGGGACCAATATGTTACATCAGAACTATAATTGGGAGTTTTGGAGCTACAGTTTCCTCAAGACAAACCATGATTTATTAGATTTTTTTTATTATACTTTAGCCACATTTTTGTCTTATGTAATTTTTTATTTTGAAAAGAATAAGAAATGCAATGAAAAGCCAAATTCCAAGAGTCACATGGGGAATATGAAGAGTTATTAGGCATGGTAAAGAAAAAAGAAGCTCAAGAGTATGAAGGAGCTTAAAGGTCATAAAGGAAGGTGAAGAATCACCTCATTTGTTATAAATAAATCCTCATAACTCAAGAAAATGGCTTGGAACTTAAGATTGGTAGCCTTCACTTATCTAGCTTAGCATATGGGTGAATATCATTATTTTGGATAAGCAAGTGGTAGCTTCATGTTCCACTGTTCTATCTATTGTCCTATAATTATATTGTGTACTTGCAAAATTCAATAACATTCAGAAGCTCTTAGAGCCAACACACTTTCATGCCTGTATCATAGATATTGTAATATTGTTCTTTAATATCTGCAATATATGTTATTTCATGCATGCTAAGGTCAATGAACTATTTCATTAGATTTAGTATATATCTTATTGGATGTGTGTTGTATTTTATTTCATGCTCGTTATTATATTTTGAACTATTTTGCATGTTAATTAATGATTCTTTCACATGTTTGTGTGTGTGTGTGTGTGTATTTTAGGGTAATATTATTATTTTTATTCTAGAGGCTCACTCTCTGTTCTCCTAGCGTGGAAGAACCTTGTATGCATTGCAATTGAAATTTGAAAAATTTTACTCACTTTCTGTGTACAAAGCTATGTGTATACTTCCTATGTTTCTTATAAAAACCATGGAAAATATATAATGTAACACATATGGAATTCAATAATGTTTCCCATATGGGGCTCCTACTCGAAAAAATGTGAGCTATAATTGAGACTTCATACTTAGGAGACCCCCTTCCATGTTTTCGCATCCAACACCATAAACAAGTAGGCCTGTTATATTTTTATTGGATTGTTATATCGATGTGATATTGCCTAAAATTTTATAGTTGTATTGAAGGTTTCATTCCTATATATAATATTGCTATGATAAACACTATGTATTAAGGAACTCTTTGGAAAAGTCCCTGGAAATTGCTCGGATCGTATAAGTATAAGTATCGTAAAGATCTATACTTGTATCTAGGTTTGGATGAGCCTTTAACATGATGTTGTATCTAGGATGAATGCATCATAGGATCAAAAAATGTATTTGGGAGGCTGGAAATTTGGTTCACTTGTATCTGCACATTTTTTTGGAAACACTCGTTTCAAATCAAACAAAATATGTCGCAAGTATATTTTATATCTCGTGTGGGGCTCGTTTGGGAGTCCATAGGTTGGGAAAAAAATATAATCATGATCCATATTTCAAATCAAATAGGTGGTGGGGCCCCTTTGAGAATTTTAGGCGTGAGGCGAGATCATCCCACAAGAAGCAAATATATCTAAGAATCTAGGACATCAAGGAGAATTAGAAAAACATAAGCTCAAGAAACCCAAAACATATGAAAAGTTTCCGTATGTTTTTAAGAAGGTATAAATTATATGCTACAGGGGTACAAGAAGTTTTCCATTGTGAAAAATGTGTGTGCACATGATATCCCCTAGAGAATAATACAAAGATATTTATGACATTTCTCAATTTAGTGGGGTTTCATGGGCCACACGAGTAAATTTGAAGTGGAAAGTGCCTTAAATATGATTTTAAGGCCATGTGGTCTCCATGTAGGTTTCACAGATGATGTGGAATGACCATGTGAGTCTTGCGTGGGTGTTTCATGGAAACCTTATGTTCATGTGTCAAGAGTTAAATGGTGATTTTTTGAAAGGCCATAACTTTCAATCCATGTGTTATATTGACGTAAATATATTTTTGAACTGAATGAAATAATGGTAATTATTTTGATTTTTAGAAAATTTGGAAAAGAGGATTTTTTTTTTTACCACATCTTCATAATAGATGTTGGATATTGGGTAAGTTTCATGGTAACATGTTTCACAACCCGAGAATAACCCAAGGGAGTGGGAGGGTGTGTTACAAACTTATATCAAAGCCAAATTCAACAATTCCCTTGAAGTGGATCATACACATCCGCAGAATATAAACATTTAATCTACAAGTTTCATTATTGTATACAAATGTGTGTTGATTTTAAGTTGCAATTGATAATAATGTAAACTTCAAATGTTACTAATGGGCTAATTTTATCCTTTAATATGCATAATAACCTAAGGTTTGGTATAACTGTTGGTTCCACCTCACCATGCATGTTACATATGTGTCAAAATGATGGTTAAATGTGTCTATTTGTGTTATCAAATGACTAACAATTGTGTTTATTTAACAACACATAAGAAGACACCAAGGAACAACAAAAAAGCCATGAATAAAAAGTAGAATGGTGAAATGTAGCATTGATAGATCCCATCATCATTAGGAATAAGGCTCAACACGGAAAAGGGTAGACCAAGACTCTCTTAAGTGGATGGAGCTACTAAATTGATAATGAAAATATTGTTAGAGCACAATAAGTACAAGTATAGGTAAACAAAGTAATATTCCAAAGCCTATTAGATATACAAAGGCATAAATAATAGGATCGTGATGCTAGCTATATGGGAAGGAACAAGTCTATAACTTTCCCAGCGGAAGTCCAAAATAAAAAAATAGGAGACCACTAGTGAACAAAGTCTCAAGTCAAGAAAAATACATAGGAGGTATATAAAGAGAGAGTAAGAGGAGAAGTTCCACTCAATACTATGGAAAGAGAGTCAAACAACCCTAATTTGTTATCACACATTATAATTAAGAGATACAATCATCAGTACAAAACGAAAAAGAAATATCGGATGCCATAATATTTTAGGAAGAAAAACCCTCCTACATTTGATGGAGAATTGAAGAAGGTTGAGGAAGTAGAAGCATGGTTATTGGGGATGAAGAAGTATTTAAAGCTGCATCATTAATCTTATAATATGACGGCAAGAGTATCCATTTTTAGCTTGAAAGGAAAGGTTTATATATGGTTGGATGGCCTGGGGAATTTTAACAGTAATAGAGAAAAGGAGTTTTCCTAGAGGATATTTGAGAAACAATTATGGGAAAAGACCTATGTAAAAGTAATATGACATAAACGTCAAAAAATTATATGAACACAAATTAGAAAATTGAATATGGATGAGTACATGAGTAGGTTCTTAAGGATTCTAGAGTATGTACCTTACATCAAGGATGCAAAGGTAGATATCCAGAGGCATATTGGTGGATTTAAAAATGCATAATGGGACAAAATACAGTTCAATAAGCTAAAAAAAATGGACACCATCTCGAAGATCGGGTGGTACTATGAACTATCCAAACAAAGAACTAAAGTCCAAATATATTGGAAGAAGAAAAATAAGACAAAATTTAGGGGGTAAGGGGAAAAATACTAGGGAAATAAGTAAGGAGGGAGGAATGGGAAGTTAACCACTCCTATCAAGAATCAGTGTCAGCAAAATTCCATGGCGGCTAGTAGAAACATGACCACAAAAAAAGAAAAAGAAGAGGTTGGAGGGTTCAGTAAGGGGCTTGTGTATTGTTGGATTTGTGGAGAAAACCATTTATGAGGGAAATATCCTCAACAAAAGAGGTCCAAAACAAAGTTGTACAATTTGCAAGAAGTGACAAAAGTGACCAATGTAGCTCATAATATAACACAAATTTATGCCACATTGAATAATAGCTAGGAAGGTAAAAAAAAATGTAGTAATTCTAATGGATGGAAAGGTAATTAACCAAGAAATTTTAATTTTAATTTACCTAGTGTCTAATTTCAGTTATATTATCTCGAAGGTTGCAGAGAAGTTTGAGGTGTAAAAGAAAGCCTATGAAAAATCATGGTTGTGTCAGCTAGTGACAAGGATTAAAAGATGGGCCATATACATGGTGGATTCATTCCCCATGGAAATGAGTGACATGTCCACTTTGGTCATTATCAACTTACTTCAATTGAGATTATATGATGTTTTAATTGGCATCAACTGGTTAGAAGCACAAAAAACTAACATTGACTATTATAGTAAATCACTATAGTGCCTCAACAACGTCTATGAGAAGATAACATTATAGGGGATAAAGAAATAAATCATGCACAGGAAAATAAGAGTGCTACAATTTAAATGATTTAATGACAAAGGTTGTGCATTCTATGCAATCCAAGTGACCATGGGAATTATAATGTAGCAAGGTATGATTGGAAAGTCACACGTTGTTAAAGAAATTTAGTGATGTATTCCAAAAGCAAGAGGGATATAAAATTTTCCATTGAATTAATTCAAAGAATATTGCTAGTAGAGAAATCTCCACATCGAAAGAGCAGACATAAACTTGTAGAATTGAAGTTACAGTTGAGGGATATGTTGGATAATGTATACATTCGATCCAACATATCAACCTAGGGAGCCCAAAAAATATTTGTCTAGAAAAATGATGACACCTTGTGGTTGTGTATCAACTATTGAAAACTAATGATGGCTATAATGAAGAACAAGTGCACACTACTGATAATTTATTAGTTATTTAGCCATCTAAGAGGGCATATAATATTTTCTAACATAGATTTAAGGTATGGATACCTTCAAGTTTCGATGAATATATCTAAAAATAATGTGTTTTAAGAATAATTTCCTCAAACTGTGTTTGGAAAATTTTCCATTAGACATTGTGGATTACATTTTTTTGGATTATAAAATCAAAGAATAAAATGAAGAAGGCATCAAAGCAGTGTTATAATTACCAAAGGATCATAGGCTACATGAAAAAACCAACAAATGAAATCTATTCCAAACCCAAGGAAGGAAGGAGTGGTTGTGGATATTGAAAATATAAATGTCGTAATGTAGTAGTTGACTCCCTAAAATTTCATAGAGGTCAAATAATTCATGGGATTACCTAGATATTATAGATGACTCATTTGAAAGTTCTTAAATACATGGCACCCTATAACTTCCTTGCAAAGAAAGGGAGAAAAATTTTAGTGGACACCACGTGTATCAAATTTTGAGCAGCTTAGTAGATTACTTACATGTGCACCTATTATGAGAATAATACACCCATAGATGGACTTTATGGTTTTCAAATAATATTGTAAGGAATGACTATGTGGAAACTTGATAAAAAAAAGACATGTGATGTGTTATGAATTAAATGAGAGTGAGAAGAAAAATGTTACCAATGATTTATAACTTGCAGCAATAGAAGATGCCTTAAAAATGTGGAGGCATTACTTGTTCGGTAGAAGTTTTGTGTTGATGATATACCATATAGGATCCTAATACTTAAATTCTAGGAAAGCTAGGTGGTTATCCTTGACTAGAAAATGCAATTTTGAGGTAAAGCACAATGAAGGCAAGGAAAATAATGTAGAAGATGTACTTAGTAGAGTCCTACAAGTGGCACATGTGGTATCAATTATAACTTGTGAATATGATATCAAACAAAGGTTAAAAGAATAATTACTACATGACGAGCATTATTAGCACGTGAAGGTCTATTTATAAAAATAACTAGACAAGTATGGAAGCAATAACTACTATCTCACCAATGACGGTGTGTTTCTCTTCAATAATTGAAAGAATGTGCCCGATGTAGCTAATATAAGGAGGGTCATCATGAATACGTTTCATAAAATATCTTAATAATTTCACCTTGGTTATCAAAAGATGATAACATCCATAAATAAAAAAAATTATTGGACATCATTGAAGAGGGAATTTGCAGACTACATTTAGACATGTCTAGAAAGTCAATAAGTTAAATTAGAATGTAGGAACCTGACATGATTTGTGCAACTAATACTAATAAATTAGTATAAGTGGGAATTCATATATATGGACATCAGATATTCATGAAATAAATATTCATATTTCATTGCTACATAAGGATATTATCTCACATCAATATGCATATTTCACTTCTAATTTTTAGAAGGTGTTGTTTGCTATTTTTGGAACCAGACTAGATTTTAGTACCATAAATCATCCTCAGAAATATGACTAAATGGAAAGAGTGAAAAAAAATTGGAGGACATTTTGAGAATGTATGTCATGCATAAACTAAAGAAGCAGGAAGATTTCCTACCATTTGTGGAGTTTGCATAAAACAATGGATCTCAAGAATCACTGAGGATGATTCTTTTTGAGGCACTAAATTTCCAAAATTGAAACACTCACACCAGCTTGGATGACTGAGTAAATATAGTATTATTTTGAATTTACATGTCAAAGGAAATGGATAATAAAGTGAACAAGATAAGGAAAATTTTCAAGGCATCTAAAGATATGAAAAATAGTTATGTATACTAACAAGGGATGTGTGCGGAATTTGAAGTGAGAGGGAATGTGTATCTACACATCAAATGAAGGAATAGGTCACTAAAATTAAGGTTTTTTTCTATGTTGGAACCCATATGTTTCATAAAATTTTATATTTTGGAAACAATAGTGCCAGTGGCCTCTAGATTGGCCTTACCACCTGTTAGTTTAACTACTAGGGTCCTCAAAGGGGATCCTTGAAGGGGAACTACTAGGTCAAGGGAAAAATTGAGTGATAGCCCACTGTCACCTCTGTTAAGGCTCCATATTCTTTACCTACTTTCACCAATGTGAGGAGACCTAATATAATAAGGATCATGAAAATGAATGGATCATTGATAAGGTGGAAGGTGATCCTAGAAGCCTATTCATAAGAGAGGCTTAGGTATATGGTTTTATTGCTTTGAAACAAATATGAAAGTATATATATTAAGGGCTTAAGAGAAATCTAATAGCTATGGTTTGAGTATATGATTTATCAAGGATATCCATAGCTCCTAAAATTCATGTGGAAACGTGGATTCCAAGTGGTCTTTGTGAAATTGTCTTCAATAAGTTGTTGGACTAGAGAGGACCAAGTGGGCGCAAAATTAGGTCAATGTGGTGGAATTGATAAATCAGGGGTGTTATTTACCTAATTGAAGGGAGGAAAGGGCTTGAAGGAAAACATTTCTTTAAATTTGATGCAATTATCCCTATGAGGTAACTAGCCTTGGGAGACGGAGGGAAACATTTGGTCTTGAGGCTAGCGCTCAAGATATCTAAATATCAAACCGTTATAATGGCTTCAAAATTTGAGGACACCTAGGAGACACACTATTGCAGTAGATACCAAGAGATAACTTTTTATGATGGGTTGTTTCCAAGAAATTTGATGCCCTGGGAGACCCAATGGGGCTATACCTAGAAAAAGAGGAAAGTGAAGGGAAAGTATAACTTTAAAGTGATCACCAGAGGAGTAACATTGGTTTGTACTTTGGGAGAGATGGATTCATGGAACATTTAGGGTTAAAATTTATTTTCACTTGTCAATGAGGCCCAAAAAACAAATGCAGTACAATTTAGGGATTAATAAAATCATTTTTAAGGCCATTTACACTTATTTTAGAAATGTTTTATTACTTACCAATATAAATTCAACAATATTGTCTCTAAGAACATTCATTTACTCAAACATGGCCCATACATGACATAACACTATTTAGAGATGAAATTTCAACAATTTGTTCCAAGAAAATAAGCAAATTAAGCCTAGCGAAAATCCCAACATCATTAATGTAGCAAGATAAAGAACAAGAATAGAATTCAAAAATTAATTACATATAATAATAATATATCCAATTACCAATATATGCCAATCATATAAGCTCCAAGGCAAATAATATTATCCAAACATCTAAATTCATCCATTCGTCCTATTGAAGCCTCGAATTGTTCCCTTTTTACAATCCCCTTTTCCATCTCATTTCACCTTTTTATCACAATTTTACAATATTGTTAGCATGTTCAAGGTGTAGATCAACTCCTAAAATGAATTGTTATAATATTTTTTTTCTTAATGAATTATAACTAAAACACTCTTATAGAGAAAAAATTATGAATATTCTGCAACTAATATTTGTTTATGTACCAAAATCCATTGCTAGATAGGTTGAAACACTCCAATAAAGGGATGAAGACTACAAGAAGGTGAAAATTTTCTACCACATGGATTACTAGCTACTAGCATAACTTGAAAAATTACGAAGGTTGAGAAATATAGAAGTCAAATTCATAGTCAAACTTTATAAATGACGTGTTGAAATCAAACAAAGGCAACAAGAAACATGAAGAGAGAGAGAGAGACTGAAGACCAATTCACTGCTATATTTCGGATCGAACTAAATATCCTATGATATTCTCTTTCAGTATCAATTCATAAAGATATTGAGTCTCAAAGTCATGTCGTGTCAGCATCAAACTCTTTAAAATCATTTTATAAATCTTGTATAAAAGGCGGAAAGCTGAGACCTGAAAAGAGAGGGTTTTTTATTAATTTCATTTTTATCTTAGTGTAAATACTAATACTTCATTCCAGATTAATATAATTCACACTTTTTTCTATGTTTTTGTGAATATCCTATGATTGATAGTTGACTTTCACTCATGGGATGACCCCATGTTGAGCTGTGAGGTTTTTTTCATAATTTGTTTTTGAATTACCTATCTTTAACATTGTAATTTCTCTTTATAATTTTCTCTTATTGTAGTTAAATTTCTGTTCATTTCTCATTTCCTTCAGAGTACTCATAAATGGAAAATTATTAAAAATATTATGGTTATTGAATGCATTTCCTTTCTAGTACTTATTTCTATATCCTAGTTTAGTTTCTTAATCAATGATGAAATACTCTTTAGAGGTTAAATACAAACATAAGTAATCATTCTCAATTTTTAGATTTTTTAATTCCATTTATCTGCAATTAGGAATCATATTCCTTTTAGTGTCAATTCTATTTCATGCAATTAATAGAGAAGTTCCTTATTGTATTCTAATATAAAATTTTCTTTCTACAAGATTAGTATAGAATGATTTCAATTCTGCAAGATAGAACTACACTGTTTTATTTCTTAAAATTTGGTGTCTAAGCATTTTTATTTCATGCAATTAAGAGGAAAAGTATGAATTCTGAAATTTAGATATATTTTTAACTTCTTCAAGATAGTGAATTTAAAATCAATTAATTATAATCTAATACAACTTTATATATAAATAACATGTCCATAATTATTCTCAAAATTGTATGTTTCCATACTTAGAATTAGTTTCATTTCTATAATCAATCAATCCATAGAAAGAATTCTAACAAAGCTAGTGCACATACATTTCATAATTCTACAAAACCTGGTTCAAAATCAATGAATTAAATTAGGAAAAATTAGTTTACCATTGGTGCCATTGTCGGGGAAGTCTATATAGGAATTCATTTTTAGATTGTCATTTTCGGTACATTCAATTTTGAAAAAAATTAAAAAATAAAGAAAATAAAAAATTATGCATAGAGAAAGGGATTCTAAGGGAAGATTTGTAAGTAGAGATGGAAGTTCAATTCCAACATCACCACTCTCTCCACCTAGACCTTGTAGTCCCACACCACCTACTAAAACTCACATTCCATTATTGGGAAGTAGACATAGGCTTCCTGAGGTGCATAGATATGAAATCAAACCTAGAGATTCACTAACTTCCTCTAATTATGGTGTGATTAAAGAACCTATATCCCCAACAGAAGGAGTAATATTGATATCTTCTACTTCAGAAAAAGTTCTAGGGAAATAACTGGAATTTACTAGTGAAGAAAAAGAGGAAACTTGTTTTAATATACCATTAGTAGAAGAATCGGGAAAAAAGATAGATAATCCAATCATAGAAAATTATATTAGATCTAAGGAGTATACAATGGTAGGGGAAGGAGAAGGAGAAGTACGTAATGTAAATGGTGAACCTAGGATTGGAGGAGGAATAGGCAAAGGAGGAAATAGAGGAGAAGTGGAGGTAGATGTGGTTTACTTCGTAGAGGAGAACTATAACCTTTTGGATTTCAAATCATTGATGAATATTTTGTAGCTACAATGAAAAACATATCATCCTCCATCCTCCCTAATTTCCATCGCTGAAGACATGAGGAACTTGAAATATTTCTATTTCAGTTCAAATTTTTGTGTAGATATTATGGCTACCTAGTTGATCCTGAAAAATTGAAGTTGTTTCCAGCTACTCTTAAAGTTGGAGCACTTAAATGGTTTATAGGATTAGGAACACATTCAATCAGAACATGGGAATACATGAAAAATGTGTTCTTAGAAAAATATAAGGATTACTGTATTTCCCATAACATTAAGGAAAAAATCTTTAAAATCATGCAGAAAGACGATGAAAGTCTTGAAGACTTAGTTGAAAATTTTTCCTGTAACATTAAAAGGGATAAGATATATGATCTAGAGGATGTCACCCTAAAACACATTTCGCTAAAATCGTTTAAAGGTGAGTGGATTGACCTCCCCAATTTAACGAGAAAAGGAGACATTTATCAACTTTCATTTAGAGAAATTTGTGAGCTAAGTACACATATTTCAAGTGGTAAGGCTAGAAATAGGAAAAATCCAAGAGATCTCGTTATGTCCAGAATTAATAAATCTGAGACTGGAATAGTAAGTAGAGCTGAAATGAATTCTTTTCTTCAAAATTTCAAAATAGATATTCTTGGAGGTCTTAGTGACCAAATATATACTCTTCAGATACAAAACAACAAAAAATCTGAAAATGATGCATTATCTATATTTTTTCCCAGATGTAGGAAGAAACATGCCTTGAAATAATGCTCCCTTGATAGTGTAGAAATTTGTGTCATATGCACTAAAAATTGTAATATAATGGAGTTTCCTTTGATACCTAGTCTTAAAGTTGTCTTTCAAGATGAAGCTATAGCAAGTGAGCTTGAATATCTTTGTTTTGTTACTAAAAGACTATGGAAAAATCACCAATCATATAGGACTCAAGGTTTCAATACTAAATCATATGCACAATCATAAAGTAATTGGACTGCACCCATGCATTGGCAACCTTGGCCCCCACAATCTCAAAATCCATATTGGGCTCAAGGTTGGAAAAAACCTTATCGAAAATATGCTCAATATACTCAATTTCAAAAACCTTATCCTTATTTTCCACCACAATGTTATCCTCCTCAACCCACTAAACCCCCTCAATTTCAAAATCCAAATCAATAAATTTCATTACCATTTCCTCGAAATCCAAATCAATTATCAACTCAACTGCTTCCTAATCCAACTAATAAAAATAAACAAGCTATTTATAATGTTGAAGGAAAAAAATTTCAATCTTGTATGATAACCCCATTAGGTCTAAATGATTTCCAACTTAGTTCTAGCAGGGTTTTTCCAAATAAGTAACTAACAATTTTCATTGAAAAATCTAAAGAGGATGAGGTTCATGAAAAAGATGAAAATATTGATCAAGAAATTATTCCTATAGGGGAATATATTCCTATAAAATCAAAGGATGAACAAATAAAACAATCTCCTACTATTATCACAAAAAAATTAACACCTAGCCATTTATAATTAGATGGATCAAAATACACCAGGTGAGCTCAATTTTACCAAAGTAAAACCACTATTACTCTAAGAAATAATTAAAAAAAGACTTTTATTAAGTTATTTTTTATTAAAAACCATGAGAATAATTAAATAAACAATCATTTATTTAATTTTCTCTATGAATAGTTATTAAATCATTATTTAATAACTATTCCTTGTTACATTTGACTTAATCACCTACGAATAGTTAAAGAAATAATTGTTTGTTTATTATTCCTTATTTTGATCTTTGAAATAATTATTAAATCAATATTTAATAATTATTTCATTTTCGCACCTCTCTTAAAATTTTCAAAATAATTAATAAATCATTTGTTTGTTAATTATTTCTAAATAGATTTATTTAACCATTTTAGATATATATTTTCGGTCTCAAAAAATATAATAATGTATTCCAAGCTATTAGATCTAGATTTTGGTCAATAATATTTTATTATTCTCCATTTTTTAGATCAACCCAATTCTTTGCTATAAATAAGACAAATTTTCATTCATTTCTCACAATGATCATTATCATTGTCACCATCATCATCACATACCATTCAATCTCCCATTTTTTAGTTCTACATTGACTAGGTTTTGACAAATTCAAGAGAGAGGAAGATCTAAATTATAAAGCGATGAGGACATCAAAGGATCCATCCCGTTGAGGGGGACATACGAACTTTTGTAAATATCCTTCATCAGGTGTATTAATATAATTATTTTCTTTAAAAAATATTTTCCAAGATTTTGTTTTTACATTGGTTTTGTATCTGCTATTTGTGCTTTTAGATTTTCATACATCCATTATTTTTGCAGGTTTTTCTCACATATTTGTTGCATGTCTAAAGTATGAAAAACCACACGTGTTTTTAGGGTCTGTAGTTACTCATGAATCAAATGAAGTATTTTTGGTACACCTTCCAAAAGATTTCATACTAACAAATGACAACATGAACTCACATGGTGTATTTAGATCCACCTAGTCAGAAATTGCTAGGTTATTTTTTTTGGTGATAACACCTACAGTTCCTCTAGTAGAACAACCTTTTATTTCTTTACAGGAACAACCTTTTCCTTAGAGGCTCAAAACTAATAAAGGAATAGAAATAAAATTTGTTTTACCAGACCATGATATGCGAGATGAACTTATGAATATTTTCATTAAAATTTCATTACTTCGGGCCATAAAGGAAATACCAATATTTCCAAAAAAAATCAAGGAGCTATGTATTAGAAAACCTGGAAGAAAAAGAAAAGACATTGAAAAATTAAATTGGTAGGAAAAATTGTTGATATTATGACGAGGAAAATTATTGTCCAAAAGTATATAGATATAGGTAGACACATTGTAAAAATACATAAAAATGGTATTGAGATTCCAAAAAATCTAATTGATCTAGGAGAAACCATTAATATCATGAGTAAATAGACAATGGAAAAACTTAAGCTTCCCAATATTCAGTATTCTCCAACATTGTTACAACTAGAAGACAGATCTGTTATTAAACTAGATGGGGTATTAGAATATGTGTCTATCTCTCTATATTATTTGTAATATCTTGTATATTTCATGATTTTAACTCGCAAGAATAATTTAGGAGGCCATCCATTAATCCTTGGTAGACATTCGCTAGCTACAAATGATGCATTTGTAGATCGTGATATGTATCTATCTTAGGGAAATTCCACTAAGAAATCCACATTGTATCCTCCTGCAAAAACAACCACCAAAGTAGAAAGAAAATTTTCGATAGATGATGATGATGAATACTTTGATAATATGCAAGCAATTTTTACTCTTTTACAATTAGATGAAGAAGATCAGTTAAAAAATTTAATGAATAAAAATGACTCTTCTTTTGACTATGATCAAAGTCAAAGTTTTCAAGAGCAATGCAATATTGAATATCTACCATATTCTCAATTTTCTTTACAGTCTATGGAGAAGTTTGAAAATTATCAACTATAATATTTTCCATAAATCCAATGAATATCAATGATAACTCTAAAGAATGTCAAAAGAAAAAATTAATAAATATGCTACAAAAACATTCCTATGCTAACACATCATAATATACTTATATGAAAGGGATTGTCCTAAAACTTGTATTCATCATATTTATATCCAAGAAAATGTCCAACGGGTTAGACAACCTCACAAGAGAATGAATATGAATCTAAGAGAAATTGTTAAGAGGAATTACAAAAAATTTTGAAAGTGAATTTCATTTATCCAATATCATATAGTCAATGGGTATCACCTTTATTAATTTCTCCAAATAATAATGGAAAATGTAGAGTATGTATTGATTATAGAGAACTAAATAAATCCACTTTGAAAGGTCATTTTCCATTACACTTTATAGATCATGTATTAGATACCTCAGCAAGAAAGAAGTATTTCTAAATTTTTAGAGGGTTTTAGTGGATATACCCAAATCCAACTAACACCATAAGATCAAGATAAAACTAATTTAACATTTTCTTGGGGTACATACGCCTATAGGGTACCTCCGTTTGGATTATGTAATGCACCTGCCAAATTTCAGAGAGGAGTTTTAGGTATCTTTTCTGATGTAATTCATGATTATGTGGAGGTATACATGGATGGTATCACTATATATGGAGATATTTTTTAGGAAGCTAAGGAAAATTTAGAAAAAAATATTATTATATGTAAAGAAGTAATAGTTTCATTAAGCCATGAGAAATATTTTATGATGTTGAATGAAGTTATTGTTTTATGCCACCATATTTCAAGTCATGGAGTTAAGGTGGATACATCTAAAGTACAAGTTATTTCTAAAATTTCAATTCTTGTTTGTCAAAGAGATGTTATAAGTTTTATTGGATTTACTAGATATTATAGGAAATTCATAGATATTTTCCCAAAAATGTCCTCTCCACTTTTCAGACTTCTGAAAAACGATATGATTTTTCATGGAACTCTCATTGTCAAAAATCATTTGAAACATTTAAAAAAATAATTACTGAAGCACCAATTTTAAGAGGGCCTAATTGGTCTCTCCATTTTCATATTTCTATTGATGCTTGAGATAGATCTTTAGGAGCTGTGTTGGGACACAAATATTTAACTCTTGCTATCTATTATATGAGTAAAAGTGTGACTCCAACAGAGTTAAATTATAGTGTGACTGAAAGGAGTTTCTAGTTGTTGTGCATGCCATTAATAAATTGCGTCACAATATCAATGGCTATGGAACTTGTATTCATGTTGATCATTATACCATTAGATAGTTGATGAACAAACAAATTACTAATGGAAGACTTAAAATCTGGTTGTTTTTATTATAAGAATTCAATATTACTATTCTTGATAGACTAGGAAAAGAAAATAGAGTTTTTGGTTTCCTTCCCAGAATGAAAAATTCTAGTAATTATGTTCATGTAGAAGGTAATTTGCCAATTATTTAGCTATAAGGAATTTAGCACCACAATTATCAGCCAGAGAAAAGAAAAAACTTATCAAAACAAGTGCACCCTATTATTGGATAGATGTATAATTATACAAACATGGACCTATCTGATCATTCAAAGATGTGTCCAATAATATGAAGTACAAGAAATTCTAAAATATTGTCACAATGAACAATGCGAGGGACATTTTTCTGATAAAATAACTTCTTAAAAAATACTTCTTTTGTGGTATTATTGGCCATCTATTTTCAAATATTCAAAATAATATGTAAAAATATGTGATAATTGTTAAAGAGGGAAAACAAATACCATCATATGAGATGCCTCTATAGCCATAGGTACTTCTGGACCCTTTTGAAAAATGGGCTTTAGATTTTGTTGGACACATGAATCCTCCATCAAAACAAAAAAGGTAGATACTTGTTTGCACAGATTATGTCACAAAATGGGTATAAGCTAAACATATTTTATTTGCAATAGGAAATGTTGTAGTTACATTTCTTTTTGAGGATATATTTACTGGTTTTGGTGTTCCAAGAGAAATTGTAACAGATCAAGGTACCCAATTCACATCCAATTTGGTGTAGAAGATCATGAAGCGGTATAAAATAAAGCACCAAAATTCTACTCCATATCCTCCACAATCCAATGGAAAAGTGGAATCTACCAAAAAAGTTCTTGAATCAATTCTTACCAAGTCTATGCATTTTCATAAAAAGGATTGGGAAGAAATGATTCGATATGCACAATGGGAGAATCTAACCACATGGAGAAACACAACTGGACATACTCCTTATGATATTTTCTACGAGAAGCATGCATTGTTTCCAATTGAGTTTCAAGTCGAGAAGTACAAAAAAACTGCTAAATTGTGCCTTGATCTATGAGAAGCTTACAAATAAATACTAGTAGAATTGAATGAGCTAGATGAAATCCGATGAGATGTTATTCAAAGAACTAGCATAGTGTAGAAACAAAGATAAAAATTGCATGGTAAGTTTATAAAAGCCAAAAAGTTAGTTTATTAAAGCCAAAAATTTCAAAAAATGTTATTGGGCTCTCCTATTTTATTCCAAATTCAAATATTTTCAAGGAAATTTTCAAACTAATTGGCTTGTTCCTTAAGAGATTGATATTGTTTTTGATAATGGAGTAGTCAAAATCAAGACTATTGATGATGAAAAAAATCATTTTCCTTGCCAATGGTAATAGATTAATATTATATCATAAACCACTAAAAATGGAATAATTTTATAAGTACTTTTAAGAGAATTCTAAATTTAAGTTGGTCAAGAAAGGAGATCCTTCTCCTCATTCTTCAACTTCATTGTAATTTATTTTCAATAAAAAAAAACAAAAAGAATATATATATATATAGACACACACACAGACAAAAAATAAGTATGAGCATGAAAACCAACTATGCTGGCATGCTTATATATAAAATATTAACTGAAAACCAAGATCTCTTGGTGGTTTAGATCTAAAAGAAAATTCCCTCATTCTTATCCCTATTCCTTTGTATCCTTATTTTTTTCTAATAGATTTTTAGGTTTCCAAATATATTCATAAGAATCATTACTTTTACCATCCATAAAAAGAAATAACAATAAAGAAGTATGCTTCTGATCAAACAGGGGAAATTAGAGAAATGAGAGGCATAAAACAAAATTCCTGTCATTCTGCAGCAAATTTTCAATTTTGTAACTAGATTCAAATTCTACAACAAGAAAAATATTGGGGGAGAATAAGAATAAAGGTATGTAAGAATGTTAAATTTTTATTTCATATAGAATTTAGGTTTTAATTTATGGATGATTGTATTGAAGAGTTGATAACCTTACTACTTTTTCTATCGTATCCATAACCATTATACCATATTCCCTCATCATTACACCAGTAGTCGCATCAAGTATGACCGAAATTAAATGCATGACATGAGTCCTGTGAAATAGGATATAGGAAATTGTGTGGGTCCAATTCAGATGTAATACAACTTCTTCTATCAACACCTTACCTTTCCATAAGTTAACTCTTTCTTTAATCCATTCCGATCATTTCAAATTTTTATTTCGCTTACTCCTCCTTTAAAATATTCCATCAACCATGTCAAAAATAATAGTCGAGGTCGAGAATTATTCTCACCATGGGAACACTCATTCGCTCTAAACAAAATGCAGAGAAGTTTGAAAAAGCTTATTCCGGGGTTAATGACCAAGTACACTAGGTGGATGGCTCCAATTTTTTGAGAAATTCAATGTGTTTGAAATGGAAATCACCAAATCCTTCGCTTGAGAATTTGATGGAGTAGAAGGAGAGATAGGATACATTAAGCTCATCCTCACACATTTTATTATAGCAAAGGCAACAACACTTCCCAAAAATAGGGAAATATGGTTAAAAAATTAGAACACAAAGGAGAGTGATTGGGTTCATTTCCTCAAAGAAACTGGTATGGGATTGTCTATTTTCAAAAAGGGTATTCAAGTCACTGCGTTAAAAGGAAAATGGAGAAATATCTTGCTATTTATTCATAAATTTATCACATGTTAAGGTAGATTTGGGACAATGTTTTTCTACTATGCTAGGCTTATGATGCATTTTATTGATGGAAATGAGATTAATTTACCTTACTTCATACTTAAAAGTTTTAAGAAAATAGCATTTAGCATACAAAGAGAATATAGGTCCATTGATAAATCTCTTTACCATCAAGGAATGTTCA
This sequence comes from Pinus albicaulis, assembly GCA_034641835.2. Lineage (NCBI taxonomy): Eukaryota > Viridiplantae > Streptophyta > Pinopsida > Pinales > Pinaceae > Pinus > Pinus albicaulis. The sequence continues at coordinate 35,822 of JAXQQM020064984.1, read as the reverse complement.
AGATTATTGTAGAAACACACTTGTGATATAGAGTAGATAGTTGGAAAAAATTACTAGTGAGAAATCATTTTGTAGAATCCCAAGAGGAAGAAACAACTAGTAAGGTCAAAATAAGTCAAAGAAAGTCAAACCATAACCCTAGAAAAGAGAGAATTGAAGAATAATTTTAAGACAAGAATATTACTGAAACACACGAGGATCCATTAAAAAGAAATAGGCCACTTTCCCAGTATCTTGAGATATTTAAAAAGAAAAATAATAAAAAGGACACTAGAAGAAAGAAATCCACATCAAACAAAAACTACCCTAAAAAAAGAATAAAACAGAGGAGAAGAAAAAAAAATATAAGGCACTCAAAGCTTAGAAGTGAAATGTAGAAGAAGTAAAATAATTTCAAATCCATCAAGCACACAGTCACCAGAAATGATTGATATAGGGGAAGAAGCATATAAGACACCTCATCATATAATTAGTCCAACAAGGAAAACTCCAAAAATTGATCTAGTTCAACAAGAGATTTATGATTATGTGGAATCTCTAGAGCAAAGGGCACAACAAAAAGAAATATTTTCTCAATATGAAATGGGGGAAACTTCACCAAAAACACAAGCTTCAGAGTAAGAACACATAATTGAAGAAGCTCTAAAATTTGATATATATGAGCTAGAGGTTCTTAAAAACCACCTAACATACAAAAGATAAGAAGAAAAAATTTAGAATGTAATACTTAGAACCCAAAATGATACATTACTCTTACAGCTCTACCACTAGTATAAAAAGAATAAGAAACGTAAAATTCAAAATATGTTTCTCAAAAAAGCATCAAAGGGTTACAAGGCTAGATTCTTATGAAGAAACAAAGGACTATTTTTGGCATGAAGAAGAAGAAAAAAAGTTCTAGCCTGGATGCACCTACACAAACTTCAGGGATAATTCACTAAAGTTGAAAAGAAGAAACATTTATGAATTTTTTGGTGCATGAGGACATGCAAAACCTTTGGTGCAGGAGAATGTTGGAATTGTTCCTCTTTTACTATCCCTTTTTGCATCTCATTTCACCTTTGTGTCATCATTTTACAATATTCTCAGCATGTTCAAGGTCAAGATTAAATCCTAAAAGGTATTTATCATTGATAGTTATAATATGTGTTTCTTAATGAATTATAACTAAAACACTCTTACAGTGACATAATTACAAACATTCTACAACTAATATCTGTTTCCATAGAAAAATCCATAGTTAGAAATGTTGGAGCACTCCAATAAAGGGATGAAGACTACCAGGAGTTGACAAATGTCTACCACATGGATTACCACATACCACAATAACTTGGAAACTACGAAGATTGAGAAATATAGAAGTCAAATTCAGAGTCAAACTCTATAAATGACATGTAGTGCTCAAATGAAACCAACAACAAAGATCAAGTGAGTGTGACTAAAGATTGATTTGCTATTATATTTTGGATCAAACTAAATCTCCTATGAATTTCTCTTTTAGTAGAAACTCATAAAGAGATTGAGTCTCAAAGTGATTCGATCTCCTAGATGTAAAGGAAAGTCATGTCATGTCAGCATCAAACTCCTTAATATCACTTTATGAATCTGGTATAAAAGGAGGAAAGAAAAGACATGAAAAGAGAAGTTTGTTTTTATTAAGTTCATTATTATTTCACTATAAATATCAATTATTTGTTCCATATTAATATAAGTCACTTTGTTCTCTATGTGTGCATGAAGATACTGTGATTGATAGTTGACTTTCACTCAAGGGAGGGCCCCCTTTTGAGTTGTGAGGTTTTTTTCATAAATTTTTTTTGCATTAATTGTCTTTAATGCAATAATTTCTTTTCAGATTTTTTTTCTTATTGTAGTTATATTTATGATCATTTCTCATTTCTTTCAAACTACTCATAATCAAAAAAATATTAAACATATATTGGTTACTAAATGTGTATACTTTCTAGTACTTATTTCCATAGCTTAGTTAAGTTTCTTAGTTAACGATGAAATAATTTTCAAAGGTTAAATAATCATATATGTAATCATTCTCAAGTTGTGAAGTTTGTAATTCCATTTTTCTGCAATGATGAATCAATTTTTTTTTAGTTCCAATTCTCTTTCATGCAATTAATATAGAGCTTCCTTACTGAAATATCGTATAAAATTTTCTTTCTACAAGATTTGATCCAGGTCGATATTGGTGGCCACCCACCTATTCCACTTGGTCCCCACCATTGTTTCTTTCGTTTTTTGAGTTCATTTTGAGCCCCTGAACGATGTTTATTTGGAAAATCACCTCCAAAAAATGGGAGTCATTTCCTTCACATTTTCTATTAAAATTTATATTCTATGCATATATCTTTCTAACGATGTATCATGTGCACCAAATAGAGATTGTATGCCAAAGTTACGACCACGAGAGATTGGTGTAGCAATTTACCCCAACAGGGTCCATAGTTTGGTGTTTCATCTCATAGGGTCTGGTTTTTGGATGTTTAGGGTTTTACATTTTTTCTCAATAATAAATAGGCCTTCGAGCCTCATTGTAACATATTTAAGAGGATTGTAGCTACCACATCTCCTTCATAGAGATAAGCTACCAATGCCCTAGATATTTTATTTCCAATCTATCTGTAAGCATATTTCAGTTATGTGATATTAATGAAATGAAGTCTTATTTTTGTTGCATATCTAATTTTATGTGTATTTTTGTATTTTATTTTGTTCCTACATAAGTCTAGATCATTAGTATCAAATCAAGTATTCTCTCTCTCGATCCTTCTTTACATGTCCCCAATGAGGTCGAGATATAAGGATTCAGGGCTCGATCTGGTTGAACCTTTGCAAGATCAGCCTCGCAAACCCCAACATTCGCCCATGAGAGACAAAAAGAAATATGAGGGAGTAGGATATCCTATCAAAATATTGTTCGAGTAGGCCCTTGAGAAGTAAAGGAACGTGATGATGGATAAATTTTCCCAAATCCTTCAACGACTAGCCACCGGCGATGCATCTGCATATAACAACAACTCTAGACGTGCAACTCATTTTAAGGTAAGCGTAAAATTTAACATTCCCATATTTCAGGGCCAAATAGATGTATACTTTGTAGATATATTCTTGAATTTATAAGAAGGCTACTTATTGGTTCATGACTTTTCCAACTGGGAAAATATTACTTTTTCACTCCTCAAAGCCGCACCCCATGTCAAGGACTGTTTGGAAACCTACTATGAGAAACAGGATGAGAGGGAACCCTCTCGGTTTCCGATCACACCCACTTGGGATTATTTCAAAGACACCATCAACGAAAAATATTATCATATGGTAGACATGAGGAAAAGCACATACAATGGACTACACTGCGACAATAAAGGGATCAAGATGTGAATGAACTAATGAATCTGTTTCATAACCTGCACAAAAAATTGGATATAAAATATTTGGAGAAACATTTGGTGCTAAATTACTGCAATTTTCTTCATAGATACATTCAGGAGAAAATGGAATTCCTCGACATCTTGTTGCTTGGTGCAACATATCGGAATGTTGCCAATATTTCACGGAAGTTAAAATAGAAGAATCGATACTTTGGATTTGTGAATTAGAAGCAGGGGAAAGGTGCCCCCAAGCCATAGATTCAAGGACAAAGTGAAGGCGGGGTAGACCAAGATAACTTACCAAAGTCGCAAGAAAAGAAAAACTCCGTGAATCCAAACAAGGACACATGAAAGTGGTGTGAGTTCCATAAGATTTTCACTCACAACACAAGTGAGTGTAGGTCCAAGAATTCAGTGGTAGTCGAGCTGAAGGCTTCTGAATCAGATGCATGCTCTGACACTGAATTAGAACCCGATAAGGGGAATTACAAAGGGAAGCAGATTATCGTTGCAGAGCCCAACGCTGCTCTTTCCACGAGGAAGATCCTCTTCCATCCCCATATGTGTGTAAATATTTCCCTGTTGCAGTTCATTGTCGACAACAGGAGCCAAAATAGCCTCATTTTAGCAGAGGTTGTGAAGTGGTTGGGCTTTCCAACCACAAACCACACACAATTGTACATCACCGGGTGGCTTCACCAAGGACAAGATCTTCGCATCAGCCAGCATTGTCGCCTTATCTACAACACCAAGACCTTCAAGGATGAGCTATTATGTTACATTGCTCCTCTTGATTTTTTTTATGTATTATTATGCCAACCATACTTGTGGAAGTGACATGTTGTGTATGAGTCTCTTCCTCGTTGTTGTTATTGTTAATTTTGGAAATAAGTTGTACATGATAACGAAGTTAGCATCGTCTTCTTCCATATCCTTGGTTACTGCAAAATAATGCAGTAAGCTCATTCCCAAAACTAGGAAATTTGTTTTCCTAATTATCTACCCTCAGAGAAAGAAGAATACTTTGGCCACAACCTCCAGATGGGTCTCCTCTGCATGGCAACAACAAATTGACAAGGTCATGGATGAATATGGGGACATCTTCACCTCACCCGCAAGGGTGCCTCTTCCCTCTTCAGTCAAGAACCCAATCTATTTGACCCTAGGTGCGTCGTTTCCTAATGGACCAATGTATGGGTGCTATGTTCTATAGAATGATAAAATCAAGAAGCAGATTCAAGAGATGCAGTAGAAAAGTCACATTTGGTTGGTTCCATCACCTTGTCGAAGCCTGATCGTATTGTGATAAAGAAGGATGGGACTTGGAGACTTTGTGTTGACTATCGGGCGCTGAAAAATATCACTCTTTAGAATAGGTACCAAATCCCATAGATTGATGACCTTATATAACAACTCAAAAGGGAAAAATATTTCATCAATATCAACTTGAGGTTCAGGTATCATTAGGTACCAATCGAACACTCCAATTGTGGAAGACAACCTTGAAAGAAAACGAGGGCCTTTTCGAATGATTTTTCATGTCTTCTCGATTAACGAATGCTCTTGAAACCTTCATGAGGCTGATGGACAACATATTGTTTCCATTCACCAACTCATTTTTAGTAGTTTACTTGGATGACATCTTGATCTTCAGCTAGACTTGGGAAGAGCAGTTCCACCACATCTGATAGGTCCTCCAAATATTGCGGCAACACATGTTTTGTGCCAATTTATAGAAGTACACTCTTGGCATGACCGAGGCTCTGTATGTGGGATAAATAACTGATGAGAGGGGGGTGAATGTGGATCCAAGCAAGATCCAAGTCATTCGTGATTGGCCAATCCAGACCACTCTAAAAAATCTCTGTAGCTTTATGGGTCTTGATAATTTCTGCCATAGTTTCAGTTTTCGATTCTCTCATATCAGTTGGCCCTTTAGTAAAGTCACCAAGGGAGGAACGAAAGAAAAATTATTTTTTTCTAAATCTCAACAGAAGGAATTCGTATATTTTAAACATTGTCTCTACTCTGCCCAGTGCTCACATTACCATAATTGCAACGACCATTTGAGATTGAGAAAATGTCTCTGACTATGCTTTTGAAGCAGTTCTTACTCAATAGGGACATCCAGTGCCATATCACAACAATACATTGTCCAACATAGTCTGGAAGTCTCCCAATTATGACAAAGAGATGTATGCCAATGTGAAGGCTTGCTGACAATTCAAGAATTACATTTTGGGGAAGGAAATGGTCATCCACATGGACCACAAGCCCCTGCAGTTCATACATACACAAGGGAGGTTGCAGAATGATCAGCACTAGAAGTTTTCCACATGTCTGAATAAGTTTCATTTGGACATAAATTGCAAGAAGAGAAACACCAATAATGTTGGAGACTGCCTCCACCAACCACCTATTGTGGCACTAACCACTGTGGTCAACTCTTGTGGCCATGAGAATTATGATTGACCGCTTCTCTACTCACCATTTCCAAACTAGCTATCAAGAAGAAAGGCCTCTATACTTTTCTTCCTACCCCTAGTTGACCTTTGGAATCCATCTACATGGATTACATGTTGGGCCCTTCTACTAGGCATGGAAATGACTGTGTTTTCATGATCTTTGATAAATGATCGAAGATGGCCATTATGGCGGCTTGCGAGAAGAATATCATAGCAGAAGCCACTGCTGAACTCTTCTTTGAATGAGTGTGGGTGCACTTTGGGATCCCACAGTCTATCATCTCAGATTGGGACAACAGGTTTCTGAGTACATTTTGGTCTAGCCTCTGGTAAATTATGGACACCAAGCTTACCAATTCCATAACTTTCCATCCCCAAACTGATGGCCAAACAAAAGTCGTCAATAGGATGATCGTACACATTTTGTAAATGTACAACTTAAATAATCCACACAAATGGGATGAAATCCTCCCCTATGCACAAAAAATCTATAACCATGCTCTCCATAGCTCAACCAACCACAACCCCTTTCAAGTGGGCTTGGGATTCTAGCCACTATGTCCCATTAATGTAGCCATGCCATTTTCGTCTACTAAGGTTGATTCGGTTCATATCTAGTTTGAAGCTAAGAAGGTGTAAAACTTCATTCAGAACATTCAACAAATTCGCCAATAGGTTTAGAAATATTGGACAGGGTTAATTCTAAGTATAAGCGGTGACATGATCGACATTGGGTGTCACAGAACTTCCAAGTGGGCGAAAAAGTGTGGCTACATTTGCATAAGGAGAGTCTCACTAGACCCCACCGCAAGCTTCGCCTGCTATGATATTTTACATACAACATCACTAGGGTTATAGGTGAAAATTCCTTGGATCTCATTATTCCACCATTCCTTTATCTTAACCCAATATTCAATGTGGACTACCTATGGCCCTACTTTCCACCTCTGTTGGACAAATCCCACATGGAAGAACAACTCACAATAATAGAGTTAAGCCCAAACTACATGGAACAAGCCACAAGTGATTATATCATGGACACAAAGATCAATAACACCTGGTAGTATAGGATCCATCTATATCGAGTTGTCAAAGAAGGCCAACTCCTTCACCAGGGCAAATGGCTCATCAGGGACCAAGTTCAACAGAAGTTTCCTCATCTCATGTAAGAACTCAATGCAAGGGGGACCATTACTTCCTAAGGGGGGAGGAATGATCCATGTGGATATTGGTGGCCACCCTCTTATTCCACTTGGATCCCCACCATCATGGAAAATTTTAGGGGCTAATATTCGTAGGTGGGCTAGTTTTCCATGATTTTTCCAAAAAAAATCTTCGCAAATGCCCATTTTTTATAAAAATGATTCTTCCAAATTTTACAACATAAAATTATTTTACCTTAAAAATCACCAACATTGTATAGAGACTATATATAAAATCATTATAAATTTGAATAATTTTACAAATACATAAATGTTTTATAGTTTTCATATCAGGGGCTAGTGAGATTCTCCAATGTTTTAAACTTCAAAATACTTTTCCATCCTTAAAATTTTCCATTCCCACCATTATTTCTTTCAAATTTTCAGTTTCCTCAAGTGTAGCACATTTGACTATTTTTGGTAGTTTTTCAGGCCTTGGACTTCTAGAGTCATTTTGAGGCCTTAAACAACATTTTTTTGGAAAATCACTTCTAATGAAGGTGAGTATTTAACTTGGCGAATGTGAGTCTCTGAATCAAAATTCATTATCAATAGCTATATTCCTCGGATGTATCTTTATAATGAGGTATTATTCACGTCAAACATAGATAGTATGCCAAAGTTACTACCCTGGGAAATTGATGTACCAATTTACCCTAATGGGGCCCATATTCTGGTGTTTCATCTACTAGGGTTAATTTTTTGGATATTTATGGTTTTCCATCGTTTCTAGATAATAAATAGGCCTTCGATCCTTATTGTAACAAAGTTCAAAGGCCTATATCCACCACATCTCTTCTCAGAGATAAGCTACCAGCACCATAGCTAGTTTATTTCCTTTTTGTCTATAAGCATATTTCAATTATGTGATATTAATGAAATGAAGTCTCATTTATGCTCCATCTCTATGTTTATGTGTATTTATTTATTTTATTGTGTTCCTACATAAGTCCTGATCAAGATAAGTGTAGAATGTTTTCAATTCTGCAAGATAGAACTATATTTTTTTCTTTCTTAAAATTTGGTTTGCAAGAATTTTTCTTTGATTCAATTAAGAGGAAAATTTCGAATTCTGAAATTTAGATACATTTTCAACTTCTACAAGATAGTGAATTTCAATTTAATTAATTAGAATTTCACATAACTTTATATTCTAAAAACACGTGCGTAATTATTCTCCAAATTGTATTTTTCCATACATAAGATTAGTTTCATTTTTAGAATCAATCAATCCACAAAGAAAATCCTAGCACATACAATGTGCATACATTTCATAAGTATACAAACCTTGGTTGAAAATTAACGAAGTAAATTAGGAATAATTAATTTACGAAAATATGATCCTCAAAAGATAGCATAAATCTCACAAGTAGATATGATCCAATCCAAGTGATGATGATCAAATTATTCCATCATACTTCTATTTATAAGCTTCCTAATGAATTTAATTTAGCTAATTAGGCCTAATTTAGCCCCTAGAATAAAATAATGTGGATAATAACAATAAATTTTGGTTACAAGCCCAAAAAATATGTCAATAATACGTGAATAAGACTCTCAAGAGGGTCGAGTGATCAATAAAGTGAATAATTGGGACTTTGAGGAGGCGTAATGAATTCCAAAGAGTGCCATAATGCAAAAATGGACTCCCATCATAGTGGACAAGGGGATGGCCCACTCTTTTCCAAGAAAAAACCTGTGGTGCTTGTAAGTGGGTGTGGGGGCACAAGATCATCCTCATGGGTCTCCAAATGAGTCTAAATTTCCTGTAGATCATTTGTAAGGGTTGAAGTGATGACATAAGACATGCCTCTGGAATGGGGAACAATCCTTTGGACCCTTGAACATATGCCAAGTGTATGGTGCATCTCTCATTAGGGGAATTTTGAGGTCAAAAATGTGCCTCCTAAGGAAATTATAAAATAATTGCAGAAATAATAATATAAAATTAGAATACATCCTCAAATTTTATAGGGAAAAAAAGGAAAAACTAGTTTTTCAACTCGTATTTTCTACTTGTCTCCCTATGGGTTTACTAAAATTTCAAGCCGGGACAATAGTTGAATGAAGAATTTGATTCCTCATCCAAGGAGTACACATGTTGCATACTTTCGATGGAATTTTCTATGTGAAAAATGAAAAATACATGAAAATTGTGATTGCAATCACGTTTTTCATGTATTTATCCTTTTTGTGTAGCGAGGTCCATTGAAATTATGCAACATGGGTACTCCTTTGATGAGGATTTGTAATTTTCATCCAATGATTACATTCTCTCGAAATTTGAGTAAACGCTTAGGGAGACAAGTTGCAAATACAAGTTGAAAATGTAGTTTGATTATTTTATTACTTTTTGATATTTTTACCTTTTTACCCCAAAAATAGTGAATCATCCCGCATGGTTGAAATTATCATCTTGAATCCAATTGGTCCTTCTAAAGTTTATTTTGGATGTACATTTTTCTTTGGAGGCCCATTTTAGACCTGAAAAGTTCTCTAATTGGTGTCTATTGGGCATGGTGAACCACGTGCATCATCCTCATCCAAAAAGCGGATTAGGTGTAATAAATGAACATTGTTGGGGATCCATAAAGTAATATAGGCTATGGTGGAGACTGATGGCTCTCCATGCTCACCCTACAAGTGCCAATGTGGTTGTATGGAGGGCTTAGACCTCATATATAGAGACCAAGCTCCAAATGTGAATTCACCTACAATCCTGCATAACATCCAATGCATCTCCTTGCCCTAAAATACAACAAATAATTAGAATAATAAAGTAAAAGAGCTTACAGGTAATGGATCCAGTGGGGCACTTCATGGTGGAATGCCCTTCCGTACTGGGATTTGGTATGTATATGTGTCTCCATGCTCAATATGGAGTTAGCTAAGGACAACATTATGTGGTTGCAACCTCTAAAGTGGCTTACATATCCACGGTTCATCCTTATGTGGTAGGTGTAAAATGATATAATAATGGAATTGAGTGGGAATTAGGGGCAAACATCCAGGCCACATGTCACGGTTCAATGGTATTTATAACAAGGGAAGCCCACACATGGATATTTAATTGTAGGAGGCATAAAATCATGATACCTGGGTTACCCTGACCCTTTTTTTCCCACCCATATTCATATTCTTTTTGCATTTTATTGATTTTTATTCATAACTTCTCGGGGCTTGAGGGGATGGATAACAAGATGTGTGATATGTAGCAGTGAATACCCCCTTAAGGTGGGGCGGTTCATTGCCCACTAGGGTTTGGGACAATCATGGGTTCCTTAATGATATAAGGGGATCATCTAGGGCGCATAGGAACTTCGGTGATGTCCATGGGTAAGGGGTAGAGCTCATGTTTGGATTTTTCCAACGTGCTAAATTTGTGTGTCCCAATGATATTTTTCATTTTGCGATACATTTCCTATTGAGAGTGGAAAAAATATGCTTTTACATTTCTTTCTAGTTGCATCAGCCATTGGGGCATCGTTTGAAGCCTAATCCAAGGTGTGGATAAGGGGAGGGGGAGGCTAACTCTATGTGTACGTTATGGACACATGTGGACTTGGATGGGAAAAGAGATGAATACGGCTAAGATGAGTGGAAGGGGAGTTATGTACATGGTATGGGAATTGGTACCACACAACTGAAATGTGAATTTCCCATGTAGTGTGAACCCAAAATCCAAATTTATAGTAAAGGAGACCCCACAGGACTAGGATACAATGGTAACCATGAAAGAGGGAAATGTAGACAAGAATATCAGCCTAACCCACTATTTTCGCCAAATCCCCTTACCAGTCCATGTCAAAAAATTCTATTGAAAAGTAAGAAAAATTACTCAATTATAACAATGAAGAGTCATACCTTTGGGGTGGGAAGCCCCACCTTCAAAAATACAATTAGGACAAATGGTTGAGGGACCACATGGCTGGCTCAAGTGGTAGAGAAAATAACACGTCAAGTTATCTAGAGGCTAGAAGGGGTTTCTCGCTACTAGCTAAGAACCATATAGGAGAAAAAAATTCACTCATATACACTACCCACAGGTGGTGGGTAACATCTAGCTCCAATAGGTACATAAGCACTCGGAAAAGTGTGTCACGCTACACGAACGGGAGGTCATGAGAAAAAAAATAATATCTTGGTTAGCGTAGGCCTGTTACATGCATATACAAATACTAATCACATAGGTAAATATTTTTTTATGGTGTCTTGTGATCACCCACGCTTAGCATTAAGCTGTAAAAGTAAAAAAAAATAAAAGATATCCAAATTTAATATAAATGTAGATAATATATTATGAGAAATACCATACGATTTTATTTCTTATAAGATAGTTATTATGAAATGCATCCCACTATAACATTCATATAGTACAACGCTCATATAAAGTGTAATCATAAATCCATTGCAACCAACATATCATCAAATCAATATAAATATTATTGCATATATGACTACTCGAACAACAAATAAAAAAATGAATGGAAAATGAAACACATGGAGGATGATGCATGCAAGAGGTGGGAATATATCGTTTCCATGTGATGTAAGAGAAATACTTAAGATAATAAACACAAGTCAGTCTAGAAACGTGGGGCCTTCCCTCTAAGTACACAATAATGGAATGAATTATTATCCTTAATAAATTATTGTCACAATAATTGATTAAAATATTGGGCTTTGGAGATGCCATAAGGTTGTGATGAGAGGGGAAGAAAGGGTAAGGTAAATAATGAGTGCAACCAATAGGTTGCTCAAGGTGATGGTCACAATGGAGATTGGAGGTCATGGAGTGATCAAAACCCTTAAGGTGTGTCCAAGGAGATAAAGAACAATCAATGAGGGTTTATTTTTAAACACTATACTCAAAATGGGGAAATGGATCATGGTAACTTGGGGCCATATGAAAAGGGGTGAGTGAGTGACTTAAGAAAAATTAAGATGGTTAATAGAAGGAAAATGAAATTGGAGGGTAAATTATCATATTCAACAGGTTTTTCTTCCCACAAATAATAATCTAAAGGCTCAAGTGATTTGAATATAGAATCATAAGGAGCCTTATCGATTTCCTCATTATTATCATTGAAGATTTGATTGTCCCTAAAATGAAAATCAACTACTTCCAACTTCCCATCTTCATGCAATGGAAAATAATAGTTCTCCTTCCCAAGGGTACTGATGGATATTTCATCACAAGTAACTCCCAAGAGAAAGGGAGCACAATCAAATCAAGGCCCAAAAATTTCCAATTTCTCCTTTTCAATGTGGAAGTAATATCCAATGTTATCTTCCACGGGGATAATGGGATCACCTTCTTCAAGCTTCTCAAAAGGAGAATAATCGGGAGTAATATCCTTGAGAAAGGTAAGGTTAGTATCAACTTCATCTTCTGTAGACTCATTCTCCAAAACACATGTATTCTTAAAATCATCCTCTTCATCATGTGGACCTAGGGAGGAGTCAAATTTTTCTCATTATTTATATTCTAAAACCCTTTTCCAAATTCTTCATCTTCATTAGGCAACAAGCAAGAATTCTCTTCTTCTCTTTTTTCTTGCTAGACAATAGCTTAGGTATCTGTTACATGACTTTGGTAAAATGTTTCTAGGAGGAGAGCATTAATAGGGTTATATTTATATTCACATTTCATCTTAGGAAGTTTCACCTCTTCATAATTTAAACATAAGGATACTTCATTAACATTCCATTCCCTTACTAACCCCATTCATGAGCTACAATATTCATTGTTGAAGGGGAGTCTCTTGGGGTATAGCTTTTGCTATATTTTTGTATATGTTTTGTATATGCGCATTGTGAGAATGATTCAAGGGGATTTGGGGTGGGTTAAAGTCCCTATTTTCATGTAAAAGGGTTTAAGGGTAAATTGTCGGCCTCAAATCATGGTTTGAGACCATAGTATCTGTGCGCTAGAATGATATAAATAGATAGATCGAGTCTAAGGAAGTAACTTAACTTGATATGATATTATGATCTAAATGTTTATCCATATGTAATAATTTTGTAAGGGTTTATTTGGGTTGCGTATAAAGGCTCCTGCTGGCTATGTGTGTAGATACCTAGTCCTGGTTGTGTGAGGACTCCGTTGGTTGTGTGCAGGAAAGGGTAAATTTTGATGTACTGAAGGGATACCAATTAATACAAGGACTGATTTTGGTGGAAACATTGTGTATTGATATGAGTTATCTATTATGTTTTAAGATTGCATTGCGTATATGTTTATTTTTATACCTGCGCAAAGAAATAATACATTCATGCATGAAGTTATATTGATGATTGATGAATCTTCTTAAGTGATTACACATTGTTTGGATCTGGATATGGTTCTGTTATATATGTACCGAAGCGATTTTCAATTCTATTTGTACTATGATAAGTACTATTCTATATTGTTCACATCAGTTTATGATTGATATAAATCTTCCATCAGTCTGCTTAGGGCCACTTCATTGTTTTCTTCCTCGAGGTGCGAAAACCTAGTTCTAGAACCCACCCATACTGATTAGGATGAGGATTTGATCTATGGAAGCAAATAATTGTCAAAACGGCTAGTAATTGGAGGGTTTGTTTGTTGCACGAAAAAATTTGAACTTGGGCTAGGACCCCTCGAGCTAAAAAATTGTTCTATTGTAGGGACTAGGATCATTTTTAGGGAGATTTGATGTTGTCACACCATTCACAAAACGAATTACAAGATTGGTTGTATAGAAAGACCCTTGAATTCACACTCAAAGAGAATCAAAGTACTAAACTATATGATGAAAAGTGGGTATAGAAATACATTTATACAGAAGTTCAAGAGATATTATTTTTCTTCTCTGCAACTAAGCTGTAGGAGTGGTTGTCGTGATTGACTAAATTCAATACCTCCATGAAATATGATGCTGTCACTAAGTGGACTCTCGAACTGATCCAACAATTTGTTAAGATAGACAATAATATCACCTACGCAGTAGATCATTGGATCGATCACCCCTTGGGGAGGATTTTTGACTAAATTTTCCATTGATGAATGATCTGAATATGGGAAAACTTGTTATTGCTATGCAATCTCCCTCATCATTATTAAAAATGTGTTTAATGATCATCTCATGTTAACCATTTGTGAAGCGGTTTATGTGTGTAGTTTCATGTGTCTTTGATGATCAAATTATGAGTTAATTAACAATTTAAAACTCATATACAACAAATTAAATGTAGGAACATAATTCATGACAATCAAATAACACAATGGATGATTATGGAGTTCGCCCCTCCTGGGCTACATCTCCATGGACCTGCTTTAACTAGATAGGCCCTCTTAGGATTAAGAGTAAAATATATGATTAAAAGAACCATTACTTCATCAATGGTTTTTCTAACTATTATATTGGCTTCAGAACACTCAGATACCCCAAAAATAACTATCCAATCTCTGAATTTGGTTACCAACTCCTCTAGATTTGACCTCCATCCCTGGTGTCCATGGGTTTGTTTAATCTCCAAAGTGACAAAATCACCTTCATATGTGATCCAAAACCTCTATAAAATATACCACTATGGTCAGAGCATCAAATACATCAAAAATTGACTATTCATTCACTCCATTTGGCCTTCAGTTGATCTAGGCATGGCCTTCCCTCTTGGTGGCCCTAGGCTTCGAAATTCTTCAAGTGACCAAAAACACTTGTAGATGAGATCATCTACCTCTGCAATATGTTCCAATGGATTTCGAGCATGAAAATATTTTAGGAATGACTATCCTTGGGAAAAACATTGGTCGAAAATTGACGAAGATAGGCCTCATTAACTTTTTCCCTAGATTTTTCCTTTAAATATGGGAAACTCCCAATTAGCTCCACCAAATCTAGAAGTGGCACTAAATTTTGGGAATCCACAAAAAATTCCACCATCTTAACTGCATGTTTAATTAATGGATAGGCACGCTTAACTGCACTAATCCACACTTAGTGCTGGTTGCTTAAAACCGTGTCATATGGTGTGCGGTTCTATGAGGAGGACGGCTGGCCCACTCCATTTCTCCGCCCTCAAAATCCGCACTGTAATTTGAATACAATTTCTCTGCGTTTTTTTTCAAATATATGTTTGTGGCACGTTGATAGAAGCTGGTAGTAGAGAGGGGGAGGTCACGAGGTCAAACTCTGACCTTTCCTCTCACACATGTACTTTTATTGCACCATCTCTTATACGCATGCACCTTTGTTTAACATGCACCATTTTTTCACATATGTCATCGTATTAATATGTATATGAGTCCAACGAAATTTATGAAACCTCCATCATATATATTTATAAACATGCCAACGTAAGATTTAAATTCAAACTTTGGGTTATTTAAAATCGTATTTGTGGAATTTAATTAATATAATGTTTCGAAATTAAATGAAATATATATATATATATATATATATATATATATATATCCAACTTTAATTAATTAAAAAATAATTTCCCACATAAAAATCATCATGAACCCAAATTCAACCTTGGAGGACATTGGGCAGTTTTTACCTTCACAAACCAAATTGGTGAATCCAATTGTGACACTTATCACAGTCCTATTTGACAAAAAGTGAAGAAGATTTTATGCATGCTGGCTGGACTACCATGTCATCAGTTGTACCTATTTTACAATTTATTTATTTTTAAAATATTCTGACTGTTCTAAATAGCGATGACCAGACGATAACTTCATCATCCGAACTCGGTTTACAATGAAACAAGTTGTGTTGGATTCCTTAAGACAAGCTGGTAGCTTTTGTTCTACTTTGGTGAAATTATAAGCACTTTCATTTTTGAGCTAATTTTCCCCCCTGATATAGATTTCAATCAGACCTTCCCACTGATATGCTTTTGGACCCAACAAAGTTTGCTATCTCATGAGTGTTGAACACTCTTCTATTTACAAATTTTTGTGATCTTGATTCTACTTGAAAAATCCGTTATGACAACCACTTGGTCACTGATATGCCTTACCTTTCCTTGCAAATGGCTTGGCTTTTCAACCACTATTCTCCTTTTTTTATGACCCAATCCAACACTTGTTGGATACTTGCTGATATAACACTTTTTCTGTACCAAATCGATTCCTCGGTGCCTTCCCACTGAGAATATTGTTCCTCCCTTTCACGATGAGTGAACTACAACAATGCGTTCCCACATTAGTAACAATAAGAAAATAAGTGACCATTATTTTATCTCCACGGTTCCAAATTCCACATATGGAAGAATGAATTTACCATCTCTTCTCTTATTGACGTCAACACATAAGATGGTCTATAATGGCTGTAAATTTTTTGCTTTGACATCTTGTCATAAACATAATATATTCAGATTCAACCATCAATCTGAAAAACATATCATGCAAGAAAGAACTTGACGACATATCCTCTTTCTCCTTCAAAGCAACTAATTGAACATCATGTGAACATCACAATGTACTCTGACATATTGATGTCAAAATTTATCGACCAAACACAAGTCGAAAAAGCATGCCTCTTCAAAAAACTAAATCTCAAGTCAATCATAAGCATGTATAACAACTTGACAATTCTTTTCCCAAAATAAAATAATTTCACATATTATGAAACACTTCGTCAACATCTTCTTTTCATATTTCAAGACAAAATCAAATCTTCCAAATGTAGATGACATTCATGCAACACACACAATCGATCAACACATGTCGACACACATGCATGTGAAAATGATCAACACTCTCAATTTAACAACAACATGTTAAACAAAGCAAATGACCAACACATGGAAATTACTCATGCATGTTCAAGCACAATGAAACCATCAAAATTCTACTGTTCATACACACAACTCTCATGCATGTATACAATTATTCAACTCTCTCACAAGTACAATCATAAGTACAAGAACCCCATTCATATGTACATCTACTTAAAGCTGAAATGAAAAAAAATTTGTTGTAATAAAGTGAGTCAACATACTCCACTTTCAATCCCCTCCTTGGCATAAACATACAACATGCATTCATTGGCAAAGAAATGCATAAACATCAAAACACATGCAAATCCTTAATTGGATAAGAAATATAACCATCTCTTACCAAAACATTTCAATGGTGCTTTTTTTAGCTGCACATCATCATCATGCGAATCATCCTGACCAACATCGAGTATGGAATCTTATTTTCTATTCCTACAATTATCTTTCTCCACCTTCTTCAAATGTCATGGATGACTTGCTAGATACAAATTCCAACACTTGTCTACAAGATGAGCTTGCTTATGGAAATGAGTGCAAAACAATTACTTGTTCTTTTCAACATGGTTTCCCTTGTCTTTGGATTTTTTCCTCCTTTTCTTCAAAATTTTCCTATGCATGGCTATATTCTTCCAACACATTGAAACATTATGGTTATCCAAACTACAAAATCAACATGCAAACTTTCTCCAAATCTTATGTGAGAATTTTCAATGATTATCACAATCAAAAGAAACTTGATTAAAAGTAGATTTATAGTTTGAACATTCACCTATGTCGCCTTCTTGAGGAGGTGAATTTGATGAGGTAATGGCTCTCTTCAAAACACCAAAAATGGATTCAATGAAAGTAGAGCCTTTAACATCCTCTTTTTCTCCATTCTCATTAGTTGCATTATTATGAGAACCATCTTGAAAATTGGGTGTAAAACATTTGCATTCCTAATGAACACAATATTCACAAGCTTGAGGTAATGAACATGAAATGAAAGTCCATATTGGAACAAATTCATGTGCCCCCTTGGCTTTAGATTTTTTTCCATCATATTGTTCATAACCAAGACCCAAATACTTAGGTCTTTCCTCAATACCAATGGTCTCAACGATGCCTTGTGCATGTTCCTTAATACTTTACCTTCATATCCCATTTTCATCAATAATTTGGACCCTATTTCTTTAGTGTGTCTTTCAAAAGAACCTACATATTAATTTTGAGATGAAATTGAAGATAAACTTGAAATGCATACCTCCTTTTCAAGCACATTCTTTGGTAAGGCTTCCTTGGAATCATGGAGTTGAGTCTCCTTCTTATGCATCCTTGCTAGTTTATCATTTGAATTATGTAGTTGATTATCCATCTCATGCAACTTTTCAAGAAGCTCTTGCTTCTCCTCCTTCATGACAATCAACTAATCTTGAAGTTTAATACTCTCCCTCTTATCTTTATACTTCTCTTGCATCTTATCATTCATGATGTAGAGTTTCTACAACATCTTTTTACGAAAGAGATTTTGTAAGGAATATTGACTAGAAACAATGCTTAATGATGATGGCATCACACCTGCAATGCATACAAAGCTTCTTTGCTTTGATTTGATAATCTGAAGTCTCAATTTTGATTTGTTCTCCTTCACATATAAACTTGGAAAACTGTTAAACTCTCCTTGCAAAAATTCAACAACCAATAGCCATAGAAGAAATAGATAACCTTGGCTAAAATGAGATAAACTGAAGCTCTGATACTAAGTTGATCTAAATATGGGAAAAATTGTTATTTTTATGCAAGCTCCCTCATCAGTATTAAAATGTGTTTAAGGATCATCTCATGTTAACCATTTTTGAAGGGCTTTAAGTGTGTAGTTTCATGTGTATTTTATGATCAAATTATGATTTAATTAGCAATTAAAAACTCATGTACAAAAAATTAAATGTAGAAACATAACTCATACCAATCACATAACAAAATGCATGATGATGGAGTTCACCCCTTCTAGGTACATCTCCATGGACATGCTTTAACTATTTAGGCCCTCTTAGGATTAAGAGTAAAATGTATGATTTCAAGCACCACTATTACTGCAATTACTTTTCTAAATATTCCATTGGCTTCATAACACTCAAATACCCCAAAAATGATTATCCAATATCTAAATTTTCTTACTAGCTCCTCTAGGCTTGACCTGCATCCACAGTGACCATGGGCTTGTTTAATCTCCAAAGTGACAAAATCACCTTCATATTGGCTCCAACGCCTCTATAAAATATACCACTATATTGAGAGCATCAAATACATCAAAAATTGACTATTCATTCACTCCATTTGGCCTTCACTAATTTGGGCATGGCCTTCCCTCTTGGTGGCCCTACGCTTCAAAATTATTCAAGTGACCAAAAACACCAGTAGATGAGCTCCTCTTCCACTGCAAGATGTTCAAATGGATTTTGAGCATGCAAATATGCTAGGAATGACTATCCTTGAGAAAAAAATTGGTCTAAAGTTGACCAAGATAGGCCTCATTAAAGTTTCCCGATATTTTGCCTCTAAATCTGGAAAACTGCCAGTTAACTCCACCAAATCTAGAAGTGGCCCTAAATTTGGGTAATCCGCCAAAATTTCCACCATGTTAGCTGCATGTTTAGTTAATGGATAAGCATGCTTAACTGCACTATTTTCCACTTTGTGTTGGGCATCTAAAACTAGGTCACATAGTGCACAGTTCTACGAGGAGGAGGGTTGGCTCGCTCCGTTCCTCTGCCCTCGAAATCTGCACTGCAATTTCAATACAATTTATGCATGTTTTTTTTTTAAATATGCATTAGTGGCATGTTGGTAGAAGGTGGTAGCGGGGAAGGGGAGGTCATGGGATCGAACCCCGACCTCGCCCCTCAGACACGTATTTTTATTGCACCATCATTTATAAGCATTCACCATTGTTTAACATGTACCATTGTTTAACTTATGTCGTCGTATTAATACGTATATGCATCAAAAAACATGTATGAAACCTCCACCATATAGATATATAAAAATGCCAACGTAAGATTTAAATTTTAACTTTGGGTTATTTCCAATTGTATTTGTGGAGTTTAATTAATATAAAGTTTGGAAATACATACATACATACATACACATGTATATATATATATATATATATATATATATATATATATATATATATATATATATATATCTCTCTCTCTCTCTCTCTATATATATATATATATATATATATATATAGATATATATATATATGTATGTATGTATGTATATATATTAATCCAACATTAATTAATTAAAAATTAATTTTCTAGATAAAAATCATCATGAACCCAAAGTCAACCTTGGAGGATATTATGCAGTTTTTACCTTCAAAAACAAAACTTGTGAATCCGATTGCGACACTTGTCACAGTCCCATTGGACAAAAATTGAAGAATATTTTCTGCATGCTAACTGGATTTCCATGTCATTAATTGTACATGTTCTGCAATATTTTTTTTTAAATTTCCTGTTTTGAACGATGATCAATAGACCATAACTTCCTCATCTGAATTCAGTTTCAATTAAGTGAGTTTCTTTGGAATCTTTACGACAGTAAAGTCACTACCATTCTATTTTGGTGAAATTTTGAGCACTTTCATTTTTGAGCTAATTTTTTCCCCTAATCCAGATTCTGATCAATTAATTTTTGTCATATTCTGAAGCAGAGAGAATATTTTTTAAATTCATTAGAGGTGAGTTCCTGAACTCTTTGAAGTCATTGCTGAAAGTGATATTATGTGAACAAGGCAACTTGTGTGAACTTATTTCTTGAATATCACGGAGAGGCCCAACTAAGCGCAGTCAAAAAATTTATTGCGAAGATCTAGAAAAATTTATTTATAATGCTTTGAAGCCTAGATCTGATAGTTGAGGTGAACAAGAAATAGGTAGCTCTAGTGACTCTGAAGAGGAAGGTTCATCAAACCAGAAACCCTTGAGTCTTTTTCCAACCCAATGCACTCCTCCTCTACACTCATATCACAAAACACCCACTCCACTGTGCAGTCCATCTCCACCACCACCTGCATCTCCCCCAAGAACATATATGGCCATGTCGATGAAGTTACCTAATTTAAGAGGCATTGGAAATGAAGATATTGAGAACTTTTGGTTTGTGACTGAGGCCATATGTGATGCTTCGCAGCTTAATAATAATGATAGTAATAATGTGCATCTCGCTATTTCTTTCCAAGAACATGCATTAGATTTCAATATCAAATATGTTCAAGCAAACCCTAATTCCACCTTGGACCAAATAAAATATGCCCTAAAATATAAGTTCAAGAAACTAATTCATACACACAATTGGTTACAGAAATGAAAGAGATTAATCAACAGATTAATGAATATGTGTGGGATGCAGATCAGAGGTTGAAACACACTATCAAAGATGGTGGATTTTTCTTCTATGATACTAAACATAAGGAATGCTTCATTTCTATGATGCTCCCACAATTGCGCCAACCCTTACGCCAGTAAAATATTTCAATCAAACTCAAACCTACCCCAACACCCATTGCACTTGGAACTCAAAAAAATCACAATCCGTTGGAATCCATGCATTTAGAGATATGAAGCTTGCGCAAAGACAAGGGCAAGGAAGTTTGCACAGAGGTGTAGTTCATAAATTATAAAGCTGCTAGTCACCATAAGGATAAATTTCATGTCCTCAATAATTATATGAATGTCAGAGGTCCTATTCCTTTGAAGAGTCTGGTATGGTGCACAATCTATCAAATTTCTAGATTAGATGACATAGATTCTTGCCCAAGGATCAGAAAGTATCAACCTAAGTTGAAGTAGTTTTTTTGCAGATTTTTTTTGTCACTAGGACATGGTGAGCAACACTATCGCACTTATGATATGATGTTGGATAAAGATGAAATATATAGGATGTAGGCTGAGCCTACCTCACTAGCATCCCCCTCTGGCTGTGGTTTATTTCACGGGAGAGGAAGAGGACGAGGAGGTGGATAAACTATTCGAGGAACAGGACAAGCTATTTTCTATAACTACCAATATGTTGGTCACTATGCACATGATTTTCCTAATCCAACACAACAATCATGCAGGTATTGTAGACAATTTTATCATGTGATAAAATATTTTCTTGTCTTCATTGCTAAAATGCAGGAGAAAAAGATGCAGACTCTAACAAAATATCTTCAGATGGTTATAGAAGAAACTCGTGAAGAACATCCTAGTGTGAATGTGGTCACTAGGAGTGGTGTAGCCACTAATGAGGATAAGGAAAAGTAATTGTCTGCTGAAGAATGGATTCGTAAGGCACCTGAGAACAAAGAATGATTTCATCTACAACAGAGAAAGAATATTTTTTTTGAAGCATGGAAATAATTTGCAGAAGGTAGCACATCAACATCATGTACACCAATGAAGAAAGTGGGAGGAGATGAAGAGATCAACAATTTCTACAAGTGTGCATAAAATTACTGTGCAACAAAAAGGCAGTAGAAAAAATTCAATATTAGATAGTTAATTGTGCAGAGAAGGAACATTTGATGGTAGAGCAGATATTTTTCAACAAAATATATAATAATAGAAAGAGAATGGGTAGAGATATCCGTATGAACACGGAGATTGGTGCTTATGAGATGGATGAGGTTATTCTAGATTTGGGATCAGATGCAAATGTTATACCTAAGAAAACTTGATAGCGCATGGGAGAACCCAAGCTGGAGTGGTAATCCATTCAGCTACGCATGGAAAATCAACATAATATCATTCCATTAGGGAGGCTGCTGCAAGTTGTAGTCAGTATCGATGGTGTTACGATAATGAAAGACTTTGAAGTTATACAAATTGTAGATGATATTGATCCTTATCCTGTGATGCTAGGATTGGAATGGCCTATTTACATGGATGGTATCATAAATCTGAAGAAAAGACCAATGGAATTTAGAAGCAACGGAATCAGGGCAATCATTCCTCTAGACCCTGCAGAGGGAAAAAGGTACACAAAGCCTGTGCGCGCTGATGATAATATTGATCAAATCTATAAGCCTAATTTGCACAAGGAATATTGGATTAAACCAAAGGAAAATGGAAATATTAATTCGGATAAGTATAGCTCATGTTTCTCAGATTCCGATGAGGAATTAGAAAACTGGCACAACCGGTTACATGAAGTGTCTGCGTTGCGTTGTAATCATGTGACTAGATTTTTGCAATGTATAAAATATGAGGTACACAAATTACCACACTATGATGGGTTAACTGATATAATCATGTTTATTGGGGAGATTGAAAGGACTGTGCTTGAAGGACAAATATTCCATGCTTTGGATCTTGGATTGCATGCTCCTCTAGCAAGATGGTGGGAAAATCATAAGGAAAACATAGGTAACTAGGAGGAATGTGCGTGCATGACGTGGTTATAATTTGAATGTCCAACCATCATAATGGAAGAAGTCTACTCTGGGAAGGATTAACAATGTAAACATTTAGCTAGATGGAATCAGGTATGGGGCGTAGAACCAAGACATGAATGGGTCCACATGTCTATTCACACCTTGTGTAAGGTACCTACTAATTGGTATATGTAAATAGAAATATGTCAAGGCACTAGTGAATGGTATAAGATGACAAAGATTTTTATCCTTACATTCATATTTGAGAGTGGATTTGATAATATTGGCAAATATTTTCATAATATTCAAGAAGTCATATTTGATACAACAAACCCTGCCATTGAGTCCGCCCCACCATCTAGGGATGTGCAGATGAAGGAGATTGTGAACTATAGAAATATGGCAGTTGTGGCATCCAGTGGACAACTCATAGTCATTAGAACCTATATCTCTCCCCCTGAGAGTGTCAGATAAGTGCATTCAATGATTGGCATCGCTGGGTACTCTAGGAGGCACATTCAGAGCTATGAGTTGATAATTATGCCCATGACTAGATTACTCAGAAAGGGTGCAACAATCCATTGGGATAAAGAATGTCAAATAAGTTTGCAGTTATTGAAGGACGAGACAGACACTAGTAGATATTCTTTCAATTACCTTATCAATAAGCCTGTGTTGGGGGTGATGCCTTGCATATGGTTGTTGTTATCCCAGGAGTATATGTGTAGCAAGTTGCGATGTTCACGTAGTAGCTGCGTGAGGAGGTTGACTTGTTTGGAGACGTGTTAAAAATTAGCCATTGCATAAATAAATATCAAAAATACATATTTATTACCATTTATAGGAGCATCTAGGTTGCATTTATTTATTTAGCCGTTGGATAAATAAATATCAAAAATACATATTTATTACCATTTATAGGATCATTTTGTGGCCAGTTTTGGGGTCGTTTTGTCATTTATGGAGACACATTAATGCAGGAGGAACCGTTGAAAACATGCCACAAATATAAATATGGCCTATGGGGTCACAATAGTTCCCTATTCTTTCTGAGTGAATTATTTTCTTTGAGCTCTCTGATTTCCGCTGCATACTCTGTGTCTAGTTTTGGTTTGGACCTATGATTCAAGGAAGAGTTGAGATACACTAGATTGGGTTACGTAACTCTGCCTAGTATGACAAACACATGACCTAGATATGACCCTATTGTGCCCGAGGTCGTTGTTGTTCAAACACTTACACCCATGAAATCAAAGAAGGGGTAGACCTCTGGAATAATAAAATCTCCGAGGGAGAATAATCCAAAGTCGCACTCCACTACGACTGAGCATCTAAAGAGGTGAATGACAAAGCTCCCAGAAACCATTAAGGAGAAAGAGGAGGATGTAGTCAAAGTGGCCCCATTATCATAGTTTGCGACATATTTTTCACTACGAAAATCATCTATTAAGCTTCAAAAAGACCTTCACAAGGTATGAGAAAGCATCCAAATGTTGTTCATCCATGAAAACATCTCGATGGAAGGGGACATGTTTACCAAAGTACCACAGCTCAAAATGGAGGATTGGGACATCGCGGACATGGAAAATTTTCTTAAACTCGCGCCCGATATCTACCTTGACCATATACAATATTAAGGGGTAATCAAGCACCTAGAGCTGAAGAGATGGGTGTTGGGTATGCACAAGGAAAGCTTGCTGAAGGTATTGCAGATCCCTCACTTTGGGCACAGCCCAATAAATGACATATATGTCTTGAAATTTCTTGCGCTAGTGCATGATGATGCACTATGGTTGGGAGAGCACATTCCAATTGATGCTGTATTGATCCATAGGATAACTGGTTTACCTTCTAAAGGCATAGTTCCAATTAAGGATTTTGGAAGAAAAGTGCAAGAAAAATCCCTCGCAGAGTAGCTCAAAAATAAGTATCAAGTCTCATGGAAAATAAGAGAATTTATTGTAAGTGAGATAAATGACCTGGTTGCTAAAATAGGCACACTCATCTTGGCATGCAAGGTGATGTACAAATGTAGACTGAAGGAGGTGCTCGCGCACGTGATTCCTCTTGCAAGACAATGTGAGAAAGGTGTAATTTACAATTGGTCCCATTATTTGTGCAAGGAGTTTATGGAAAATGTACGTGAAGCACAAGAAGAAGGAAAGGAACTTCATTATGCTTGGCTAATGTTGTTTATTTCATTGATTGCATGGAAGACCCCTAAGGAAACTCAATTTCCTGAGATCGATCCGCAAATGTGCGAGGCCATGCGATATGCGACAATTTGTAATTCCTCAAACCCGCGCGCACCAAGGAGAATAAAATTTTTGGGGTAATTTTTGATGCCTCGCTCTATTAGGTCGTGTAGTGTAAGCCAATGCTATCTATAACATTATGCGAAAAATACAAGATGATGGTTGATTTGAAGGCCACATTCCATAATATGCAAATCCGCGCAAAAGGCTCCATGGAGGGAGTTTGGTATCAATTACCTTATTTAGTCACAAAATATGATTTGATACAAATTACGATAGAGAGGAAACTAGCATGGTTAGAGCCTGATGCATCCACATCTATCACTAAAACATCGACAAAGCTGTTCACTAGTACTCAGGCAAAGAAAAAAACAAAGAAGATGACTAAGAAACCTCAAGAGAAATAAGTCACGCCAACCACCACCGGCGAGACGATCGACTTGGAAAAAGAGACTGAACTAGAAAAATATGGTACTGCATGAAAATATATAGTGGAGGAGGTATAAGGGAAGACTTATAAAGGCACGAAGTGCGGCTCTTAGGCCGCTGGTGGATCAAGGAAGAAGAGGAACTAATCTAAAGATACCAAAGAGGATATATTAACACTAACTGAGGATGATTTGAATTGGATTGCTAACACAGTCACGTATCTGACTAAGGATCACTTGTCATATATGGAAGTGTAGTATAAGACTGTGCTAAAAAAATTTCAGGTTGGGATCTAAGAAATCAAAATGAAAGCGAGCATGATTCAAGTGAGCATTTCCTAGGTGAGCCCCACCCAGATCAACATGCATATAACTAGCGCACAACCATTGGAAATTTCATTAAAAAAAAATGGGGATGCTTGTCTTGTGTAAATCCTCACACCGACCATCCATGTCGAAGCCAGCTGGCATGCTCAATTCACAAGTGCAAGTGATATTAATATTAAATTTCTAGTTTTACCTGTAGGAACATTTCACCTAATGCACACCATGATTGTCGAAGAAATTCAATTTTGTGAGGTTTTTTCTCACACATCTATTGTCAAGTCAGTATCTGCATAATAGAAACATCAAGCTGCGAAAGTAGCATGTTGCACAGCCAAAGCCCAGCCTAATGTGCTCGAAGCCAAAATTCACCAAGTCTGTCGCGATGTTCCTACAGTCCAGGCCACAACTGCCTCTGAAGAAATATTGGAATCACCAGCTGTAGCCTTGAAATAATCATGCATTGAAGTACAGACCATCCATGCAGAGTTCAAACATTAAATCGTAGATCTACAAATGAATTTCTAGCTATAAAATCCCCCTAAATTCCGCATAAAAAGGGAAGCCAAAGTAAAAAAAAAAGCCACTAATAGTATTGTTGCCAGAGTCACATAATGTGAAAATATCTTAGATGAGGCTATGGTAATATGGATTTTATTTCATAATTATCATGTATTAAAAAATGTGTGCAATGAGCTGCACCAAAAAGAGAAAAAAATTGTTGAGATGTGGATGGTGGTGCCAACCCTCATTCTTCCATAGTGCCTCGCCTTCCTATAGGAGGGCTGACTCATTGAAATGGAGATCGAGGACCTGCATCATAAAGATAAATTTCTAGAGGAACACATGCATCCATGGGCTAAGAAGGCTCTTAATCTTTTGCAAACTCTAGATACTACATTGATGGGAATTCAGGAGACGCAACAAAGTATTGAGCTGACCACTGAAGGGCCTACCACGGAGAATTTAGTTATGCAAGTGCAGGGAGTTGTTTCTCAATGTATAGAAATGGTGCTCCCTCTTAAATATTTTGTTAGCACACTCCAAGCCAAGCTAAAGGAGATGATGCCTCATTGACTTGGGATGAGTCACATGTTTGTGTTAGGGCCTGTTGGAGTGGGGTTCCCTTGGGTACATTTTTTGATATCTTTTTGTACAATTTTTTTATATGCGCATTTCATGAATGAGTCAAGGGGCCTTGGGGTGGGTAAAATTCCCTATTTGGATGTAAAAGTGTTTAAGGGTAAAATGTGGGCCTCAAACCATGGTTTGAGACCATAATATCTGTGCGCTAGAATGATATAAATAGATATATTTGGTGTAAGGAGGTAACTTAACTTGATATGACGTTATGATATGAATGTTTGTGTCTATAACAATTTTTTAAGGGCTTGTTTGGGTTGTGTAGAAAGGCTCTTTCTGGCTGTGTGTGCAGAGACCTAGCCATGGGTGTGTGTGCACAAGAGTAAAGTATGATTTATTGAAAGGACCTGAATTAATAAAAGGACTAATTTTGGCGGAAATATTTGTTTTGTTTTAAGATCACATTGTGTCTATGTTGCTTATTTATATTTGCGCAAAGGAATTTTTCATTTATGCATGAATTTATATTAATGATTGGTGAATCTTCTTAAGTGATTACACATTTTTAGATCTGGATCTGGTTCTGTTATATATGTGCTGAAGTGATCTCCAATTTTGTCTGTAATCTGATAAGTATTATTCTATATTGTGCATATTTTTTTATGATCAATATAATTCTTCCATCAATATCCTTAGGGCCACTTAATTATTTTTTTTGTCAGGGTGCAGAAACCTAGTTCCAACATCCCCTCATATTGCTTCATCAGAGACTTTGATTTATGCAAGCACGTAATTGTCGAAAGGGCCAGTAGTTGGAGGATTTGTTGGTTGCTCGATAAAATATTAACCTGGGTCAGGACCCCTCAAGCCAACATTCATCCATTATTTTTTGCATTATTTCTAGGCTTTCAAGACAAAACTCTTTTTTGTTCTCAAAGAATATGTCTTTCACTTCAATGTTGTAGGCCCCCAACTCCATAACTGATATTTTCTCATCATCCTCATTTTCTTGGTCATCTTTGTCATCAAAATCCTCATCTGGTAATGAGCCATATTTTTCTTTGATCTTGTGACACAAGGAATTCAACGCAATAGTATAATAGCCAAGCTTGAAGAAAATATAATATGTGGGCCCTTATTCATACTCTTTCCTTATGCTATCAAGGTTTGACATACTCTTATTATGAAAATTGAGTATGAAGTCCTCATTTTAATACTCTATCAAATGATCACAAAGCAAATACCACAAATCTAATCTTTCCCATAGGTATTTTTCTTTGTTTGGCCTCCAATTGTCATGATTTTTTTTATGAAACCATCCATTTTCACATTATTACATTCACCCATTATGATCGTTTTTAACCATATTTCTCCATAGATGCAGAAATTTCTGGCATACATGTTTATACGATTTATTGTTGTTATTATTATTATTATTATTATGGTTTATATGGTTTATGGTTTTAGTAATGAAAATTTGGCAAGTTCAATATTCTACAACTCAAGTCGATTTCCATAGCTATATTCATGGCTAATGTAGTAGCAGCACTCTAGAAGGATATCTGCCACTTGGACTTGGTTTCTAGAATCTCTAATTGTTGGGTGTAGATCCTGATTATATTCTATATTTAGATGTATCTCCATGTTAGACCCATGTTCTTAATGGGGCGAAAATTTTGCTCGTCGTTTGATCATCATTAGGGGAGCCCACGAAGCTAAAAAAATATGTAAAATTGCCTTGTAAAATATGTGATTTTTTAGTGAATATGAGTAGTTCATTAGGCAGATGATCTGACGGTAGAAGGTATGTTTAGTTTCGGGTGTTTTTCCCTAGAAAGAAACCCCTTTGTTGTATGAGGGTATTATATTGCGGTTGTGTATTGTGTGTATATTCTGCGCGAGAAATAGAAAGGGGGTATATGTGACAGAGTAGATGATATTACATTGGATCTGTTGTAGGTTGTGTATCTTCATTTTGCTGGATAATAAAAGGGAAGGACTGGCTGTTTCCGTGGACATAGCCCAAGTTGGTTGAACTAGATATATTTGTCTCTCTCCTGTCTTATATGTTATTTCCATGTTTATGTTTCCACATATTTTATGTGTTCCATTGCTCTATAATATATAATTTTATAACACAAATTTGTCTTTGTATTGGTCAAATCCCACCCAACTCGCAAGTCTGGACCTCCAACAAGATATCAAATAAAAAACACAGTGGTTTTGAATATCCAAGGACAAACACGTTTTCTGAGAAAATGAAAAAGAATTTTGGATAACGAAAACATGTGTGTTTTTTCAGCACAACCCCAATTGGGTTCCCACTGCGTAGTTTCCTCAAATTTGTTACCATTTGAAATATTTATGAGGTTCTTTGTAGTGCTATTTTATAGATTGCGTGAGAAAACAATTTTGTAATTTCACAGTCAACGCACAATCACCAAAAATATTTGAACACGTTGTTATTTATAAAACTCGTGGAAGAGAGATAAATCTTATCATATGTCGGTTGATCTTTGATCCAAGGATCCATCAAATAATATTTTATTTTATTTTCAAAACTCATCTCATGATGAGAACTCAAGAAAGAAAATTATGAGTTTGTTAATTTTCTCAAAACTCTATAAATTGTAGTCTATTTGATGAGAGGATGGATCAAATTTCAAGGATGAATATTAATTTGTAATTGTTTTTGTTGTTTGAAAAAGAAAAAATTGTTTCTTAATGAATTAAATCTCTGTAACGGCACAATTTGAATGTGATTTTTTATTTTAGTATTGTGATCTTAATTTTTAAGCATCTCACACTCACCAAGAGGCCCCCTTGAAGATATGTGAGAGATAGTGTAGTTTTCTTTTATTATTTTTTTTCAATTTCTTATGCTCTGCAATTAGATCATAATTTTCTTCATTCAATTTTAAAATTTGTTTATATTTTCAATTTCATTTCAATACTCTATTTTTTAACTAAAATTGCACTCATTTTTCCTTATTTTATTACACACCAATCATTCGATAATAAACCAAAAACACCAAAATATTTACCTCAAATTGTCTTTTTATCTTAAGTCTCATATTTGTGTGTGATAGGATATGATTGAATATGGTTTATAATGCACACATCAGTAATATGTTTTAGGCTTCCATAATTATTATTTCATTTCTCTTTGTTTGCTATACTCTAGAATAGTTTTTGATTTCAAAATCTTGTAGTATTTAGATCAAATTTAATTTCACAAATTGATAGAGTTATTTTTTTTCCAAGTTGATTAGATTAAAATATTCAAAAATAAATAGAATAATATTTTCTTTTCAAGTTCATAGAATAATGTTGTCTTTCAAGTTCACTAGAATATAGATTTCGATTATTAGAATAGACCTGGAAATCCTTTATTTAGAATAATTTTTCTTTGTATGCATTTCCAAATATTGAGATAGAATAGAAAGAAAAAAAAAACATGTGAAATTATTCATAGATATATTTTCATTACATTTTTTCATGTTCCTTATTTTCCATTTTTTCTTTGAATTGAAGGTAGATATCCTAGCACATATAGTGCATGCATACTTCACAAGTTCACAAAACCTCAAGTTCAAAATTAATGAAAAGTAATTTAACAGTCAATTAAATTACCCAAAAAAATTTCACCATTGTCAGGGAAGTATACATAGGCATTAGATTTCAATCGCATCTCATTCTTCGTTGCATCCATTTAATCTCATTTTACTACATCCTAGAGGTAGATTAAAAATAAATAAATCAAAAAGACTTCAATCACCTACCACCTCCACTATATCACGTGGTGTAGTAAGAGCCACATCACCTTCCACATGATGAGTTCATATTTTCTTAGGTAGAAGAAGTGGCGAAAAAATTATGTTGAAGAAATGGATGAAAATGATGATAATAAGGAATATCCTTTTGGATTTCCTAATCAAGAAACTGATGTCAATGTTCATAAGAAGAACATCAATCCATCCATACTTCATAACTTCAAAGGTATGAGATAAGAAGGCCCATAAATATTTATTTTTTAATTTGAAATACTTTTTAGGCCTTATGGCTACTCATTATACACTAAAAAGTTGAATTTTTTTCCGACAAAATTGAAGGATAAAGCTCTTAAATGATGCATGACTTTAGAAACAAATTCTATAAGAACATGGGATGATATGATAAAAGTATTTTTAGAAAAATATTAAGATTATTTCATACACCATGACCTTAAAAATTGATTCTTTAATATGAACCAAAAAAAGGATAAAAGCCTAGAATATTTAGTGGAGATATTTACTTATAATGTCAAAATATCTAAATTGCATGATTTAGGATTAGACACAATAAAAACTCTCCTACTAAACTCTATAAGGGATGAATGGATTGGTATTATTGACCAAATGTTCAAAGAATATGTATCTCAATTGTCATTTGAAGATATTTGTGAACTATGCAAGAACATATCAAGAGGAAAAGAAAAGTATGGAAGATCCCCTCAACATCAAGTTATGGAAAGAGTAAGTAAATTGACATCAGGATTGGTCAGTCAAACTGAAATTTAAAAATTTCTAGATATTCTTATTAATTAAAATGTAAAAAATTATATGCTAAGAATTAACAACAAGAAAAAACTTGAGAATGTTGCTTCATTTATATTTTTCCCTAAATGTAGAAAGAAACATGATTTCACTAGCACATTTGGCCCAATTTCCGATGGCCAAAATGTCACTCTTACGACACATAGGCATCCTAAGAGGGACACTTTGAGGTGGGGCAAAACATAGTTTCATGTCCTATCCCAATTTTGACACTTCTAATAACTGTCAGTATAGAAACACTAATTCCGAAGTTGATTTGGTAGTGTCACAATTCAGATATTTCTAATTCGTCGTCACTCTTCCCACGTTTCCAATATTTCATCGCTCTTGTGATGTTTCCAAGTTGTCGTCGCACTTCCGAAGTTTCCATGCTATTGTCATTGTTCTGATGGTTTGAATCATTCATCACAATTCTGAAGTTATGAATATTTAGTATTTATTCGAAGTGTTCGTCGCAATTCTAATGTTTTGAAACTCTTGGCGCAGTTCCGATAGTTTGAAGATTTAATCGTAACTCTGAATTTTTGAAAATATCATTGTAGCTCTGATGGTTTGAAGAGTTCCTCACAAGTCCGATGTTTTGAAACACTCATCGCAGTTCCAATGGAAACCATCGTTATAATTTCGATGGCCAAAATGGTAGGTGGAAAAAAAACATTGGGGATTCATGACAAGTTTGGCACAGATCACTTGCAGAGGTAAGTAAGGGTGTATATGCTAATGTGAATTGGCTCTCTGTTCAGGGTTTGAATTCTTGAATGCTTCGGATCAAGCCTATAAAAATTTCAATAATGCTTCTAAGATCAAGCCTCTAAACCTTACCGCCTGAAAGGACCCTTCTCTATGGCCAGATAAGGTATATTTTACATCTTCTCAAACTCTAACTCAGTTAAATGAACAAATACTAGTTTACAAAAGAGCTACAAATGCTTCGGTCCTCACGTTATTTATCGAACAAGATTGAGTGCAACGCCTCTCACACACATCCCAAATGGACAACCAAGAATATGTAATATCCCAAAATAGGGAAAATCTACACTATTGGGAATATCTTAAGATATTCCAAATGTGGAGCAACATCAATATCTAAAAAAACCAATGGAGTAGCAGTGATACATTAACACGTAGAATTCCAGAATATCCAAATAACCATCATACTAGATCATAGCAGCAACAATGTATACAGATCCTTGAGGAAACAATCACTCAAATGGGGCAATGCAACCCTCAATAGAACATATACATGATAAATGAAAATTAATGCTACATGAAGAAATCCATGGCTATGACTGCGCAGTCTCTGAAGAATAACTGCTGCAAACTGATGTCAATACATGAGTATATCAATATACAGCTCATAAAATATGGGGAGCAAAGATATAGTCTCCCAAAGGCAATTTCTAGACAATCCTGGAAGGATTGGCTGAAATATGCAAATATGCCAAAATGCCGGAGTTTCAGGGTAGCAGCTGCAACTCAAAAATTGGAAATGGATGGAGATAGCTGAAGATGGTGTATATGATGGATTAATCTCATCCAATGGATCTTTCAGGTGAAAGGCTAATTCAATCACTGAAGATCTCACCCTCCAAAATAGTGGTGCAATCCCCCATTGCAAATACACTGAGAAATAACGTAGTCGAGGAGATGGACTATGCTATAGGAAATGGGAAGTGCTTGGCCTGATGCCAAAGATGTGAAATCAGCTCAAAAATATTCCTCACTAACCTCACAGAGGAATAGAAGCTCCCTCCTTTGAATCATGAGCCAAGGAAATGGTGTTGTGGAACCCTCCACTGCAACACCCTGCAAAACAAAATTTCTTGCTACAGGAATAATGTTGTAACTAAAGGAGGTGGCTTGGTCTTGAGCCTGAAATGTGAAGAATGAAGCACAATCCCTCAAGAGGCCTCTCAAGAAGGGAGAAATATTCCTAAATAGGAAATCCCTTGTGCTAAGCAGCACAACAATCTCAGTTAAACAACTAGAGATAGCAAATAGTCATGTGGACCAAATTCTATATTCAATAACATATCCTCCTATGGCTGCCTTGTCCTCCCTTTATACAAATGAAAGCCATCTCTCCACTTATGATAAGTGTATAGTGTTGGCTGATCTTGGGCTGCAATAATTTCTCCCTCAAGTGGCAAGATGAGGACTATATCTCCAAATATCTCTCGTCCAACAATGAAAATCAAGCTAGCCCAAACCATTCCATATATGATGAGTTGGAATTCACCATCATATGGAGTCCATTCAATCCCATGCCCCCCCTATAAAGAGCTAAATGTGTTTCTGTGGTGTAATGTTCCTTTTCCGAAATATCACAAGTATATTCCAGAGATACACTGTGGGGGAATTTTCCAAATATGTCACCTTTGACCAAAGGATGAGATCTAGAGGCTACCTGGCCCTTCACAGACTCTGTCTATAGATATGTCAAAATTCCTTCCTCAGGAATTACCCAAAGAATGAGGCTGCAACAAATATATGAACATACAATAGATCAACAGCATTATTTTAATAGTTGTGAGACAATAAGATATACATATAGCCAACAATGATGTTATAGCATTAAAAGAATAAAATTTCTTGAGGAAGCAATCTCTCAAGAAAGGAAATGCAAGCCTCAACAAGAAAAGTACTTGAAAATAGAGAACACTGTTATCTCTCCATAAACCCAGGCTATCGGGACGCAGTCTATGAAGAATACTACTGCAAAAATGATGTCAATACATGAATATGACAATATATGGCTCAAATACAATAGGGGAGCAAATATCTAACCCATAGAAACAACATTACATCAATCCTCCAAGGGATTGGCTGAAATATACAAAATGGAAAAAATGTCGAAGTTGCTGGGCAGCTGCTACAACTCAAATCTGGAACTCAATGAAGAAGGCTGAAGATGATGAAAAATCTGAAGTAAACCCTCTCCAATGGATCTCCAAAGTGGAAGGCTGATCCTTACACTTTAGATCTCACCCTCCAATCAACTCTACAAAACCCCGCAACAAATGCACTATTAAAATAACGTAGTTACTGGAGAAAACTGCGTAGTAGGGGCAAGAATATGAGTTGGACTGATGCCAAGATCTGAAAATAAGCTCCAAGGCTTCCAAAATGATCCTCCAAAGGCAACAAAGACTCTCCCTTTGAAAAACAAGCAATGGAAGAGGTGTTGTGGAGTCTCCACTGCAACACCCTACAACACAGTATTATGCTGTTGCAGCAATAACGTTGTCTTGGAGGAGGATGATTTGACCTTAAGCCAATATATGTGGAGAATGAAGAACCAACCTTCAAGAGGCCTCTCAAGAGGGTGAGGAAATCCTAAGCAGGAGTTTCCCGACAATTCTTGCTAAGCAGCAAATAATGCTCAATGTCTGAATAGACATGAAATCATAAACATATGCATGAATGGAAATGGCTCTCCTCCTCTCCATATATAGCAAATGAAGTCTCTCCATGGGCCCTCCTTCTAATTAGGGTTTCCCTTCCTCTAGAAGCTTCCCTCCTACATTGTCATGTAGTGCTTTCCACCTCATACCCTGCACTGGTTGACTTGGTTAAACCTCTTTGCAAATATCTCCTTTCACACATGAGGGTGTGAAATATGGTTCCATGGTTGATCGCTTTTCATACTGGAGGGATTTTATTTATGTTTTTATTATCATTTGGGCCTCCTTACAAAATTATTCATCTCCTAAATGAATTTAGACAAAAATTAATGTTCCAATTTATTGAAGAAAAAATTGGAACATTACAGTCCTCCCCTCCCAAATGTTGCTTGTCCCCAAGCAACTGCAAGGACAGAACTGGAAGGTCTCCACTCAAGTCATGGAGTTTGAAATATGATGAGGAACATCTCCCTCATGTGGATCTTCCATCCCGAAGCAATCATCCAAACAAAATGAGC
>JAXQQM020062459.1:0-22965 GCA_034641835.2 Pinus albicaulis | reverse complement strand
CCGTTAGCTTCCATTTCACAACTTACTTTGAGGATTGTCTCTCAAAATAGTTATTGGAAAGGTTACACTTAGAGTAGGAATCTAACTAAAATTTACCAAGGTCATTTAATTACATTTAGGTATTAAGTCTTGCATCTCATATAGGTTGGTAAATCATCTCAAGTAGCGGGTGTACATTCGGTCATTTGGTTTTAATTTACTAGAAGAAAGGATTTGTGACTTCATTAAGGTAATTTTCTCATAATAAAAAGTCTAATCTTATCAATAACCTTTCTTAAATTAAACCAAGTGGCTAGGCCACTCATCCATGTCTCCCAAGCAAGTTGGTATCCAACTTATTTCCTTCCATCTCATTCCATAGGGATACCCCCAATACCGCGTTGTTGGGAGATGACTAGAATGAAGTGGGAGGGGATTATAGTAACAACCCCCATCTTGAGAATTTTTTGCGTTTCTTGTACAATCCAGGTGAGAATACCCTGCAACCACAACGTCTGCGCTACCAAACCCCATCAAAGAAGCTAGTCGGGAAGTCAAGATGTGGGTGAACAAGTCAGACTCTAATATCTTTTGTATGCTCAGGAAAAATTGTGTCTCTAGGCAAGTGATATTCTTTAAGAATATGAAAAAAGTGTTGACCTATATCCCATTGAAAATGCACTTGTTCCGGGCTCACCAAATTTCCCAAATGATAAACAGGGGGAGGTGGCCGTGAGCACCAAGAGTGGAAAACCACCATCGGATACAATCTTCCACATAAAAAAATTGACAAAAAGAGAAACTGCAATAAAAGAGAACCTGCATCCATATTTATTTATAAATATCACAATGTAAAAGAGGTTTGTTATAGACTCACCCACAATACCACAGAGAGAAAACCATCCCAGACCATGAAAACACCGCCTCATGAGGTTATGTCATGTAAGAATATTTTTGTGGCAATTTAACCATGCAAATAATACGATCTCCAAAGGAATGTTCTCCTTCCAAATGATGAGTAGCCAAGGGGCATAAACATAGTTGAATAACTTTTCCATAATAAACTTGTAGTTTTAAGCTACCTCAACATAGCCCTTCAGCAGTATCCCGCTCCACATCAGCAAGTCATCGCTTTGATTCTTGTAAAGTCTAGACTATGTAAGAACTTGGACATATCTATCCCATTGCAATGCATTTTCTCCATGTAAATTAATCTCCCTTGCCGATTTCCATATAGGATGGATCTCGTTCTAGCTGCGAATGGCCTGTGCGAGATAGAACAAGCCCCTATGATGAAGTGCCTCAAAGATTGTATTAGAAATGTTTGAGTCTTTGCAGACTCTCATAATTATATCCCATCCAATAATGATATTATTACCTAAACTGAATTACCAATGAATCCTTTTTAGAAACCATGTTTTGATATTCCTAAAACTTAGCCATATGACCGATCCATTATTCTTACCAATCTCTTTGAACATGAACCAATCCAAGAAGGTATTGTACTTGAGATATTTTTCTTTGATGATCTTCGCCCATACAATTGTACCAAATAATGTTCTCCAAAGAGATTTGATAAGCAAGGACCAACCAAAATATTTATTGTTCAATATACCCCAACCATCAAGAGTCTTCGGCCTAGAGATTTGTTCCCATTTGATTAGATGTATTTTGCACCCCATATCTGCAAGAGACCATATAAAGCATGCTAATATAGAGTGAATATGAGAGGTCACATGAGCCAAAAGGGAAACTAAGTGTGCCTAGTAAGTGGTCAGTTGCTGAATTAATTCTTGAATTAGAGTATATATTCCCCCCCCAAGTGTGAGCTAGCTCCAACATTTAATATTGTCTTGAAATTTAGCTAGTAACCATGCCCAACCACCAATACTGTAGTTGTATGGCTTAAGTCTGAAACTGAGATATGCGAATCCCTCCGTGAGAGGCCTAGATCCCATGCCAAAGTGATTTGAAATATGATCAATCTTTGATTTATCTCCAGATGAGTAGAGTAAAATCAAAATTTTCCCATTTTCCAGTAAACCAGAAGCCTTGCCATATTGATGAAAGATACCATGAAAAGAGATCCATTGTGATCTGGATAAAATCCAAAAATTAAGAATGTCGTCAACGAAGAAAATATGTGTAATGCTGACCTCCCACGAAATTTTCAAACCAGTGAAAATCCCCATATGTTTGGAAGAGTTAATATTCCTACAAAGGCCATCCATGACTAATGTTATAGGTCAATTTGGGCATCGTCCCCCAAGACTTGGTCAAAATGGACATCTTCCCCAGGACCAATGAGTAGGGTCTATCATCCCCTTATATTTTAGTTGCTATATGCCCTAAGTGAAGACATTCCATTCATGGCTTCAATTGTGAGATTTCCAAGGTTTGAAGTATATATTATATGACCCAATGACTCACTAACGCTCCTCTGCAAGTGACTAACTAAGTTTCAATGCCAATACCTCCATGCAAGGGCACACTGTAGTGCACTTCTTGATACTCAAGGGTGTGTTGGTCACCTGGGAGCGAAATCATCATTGTTCCGGGAATCTCCACATGGGCAGTGCCTTCTAGAAGAGTCCATAGGTGTCATACTTCAAACCCAAGTGTCCATCCACCACCTCTAAACTTGGAAACATGTCTTGCCTATTATTATAAATCCATTCAATGAGAAAATACCATCAGTTTCCCTATAAATTGAGCACTCATCTAAGTGCTAGGGAGGAATAATTTTGTGCAAAGTTATGATGTTGGATTTTCATTTGATAAGAGAGTGGAAGTACTAATATGCTATTGAGATGATGCTGGATGTGATGAGGCTGGAATGAAGTTGGAGCAGGTTGACGACAAATCGATCAATTGGTTGTAATATTCTCCTCCTACTCTTTAATAAAGATATCTGTTCATTTTCCCATACATATATCTATATCTTGTGAAATGTATTCTTGATGATGTATGTATTTCAGGTCTAATAAGTTTGATTTGATTAAGATAAGTAGATACTTGTATATTGTATGTTGTTTACTATTCTTTGTATTTGTTTGCAGGAATCGATCTAGCATCTTGAGTTGGATTGAGAGCGACAACAACAATGATATAAGGAGAAGGACAGCGAAAGAATCATAAGTAGGCTCCTTTACCTTTTTGTATATTTACTTATTTTAGAGAAAATAATAGTTGTATTTCTTCTGTTGTTCTAAGTGAAGGAACACCACACTTAGGGAATTTAGTTTATTTGTAGATTAAAATTCCATATAACAAATTGGCGACTCCGCTTGGGAGTATCCCATCATTCTTGGTGTTTTTTGCCTCTTTTTATCTTCATCAGTAGCATCTACTTTCTGTTATCTGTCATTTGAATGAACAAATTTCATTAGAAGTGTGTTTAGCTGCTTGTTTCATAAGCTTAGCTGCGGCCAACACACTGTTGGTCACGGTACAGTGCATTGAAGTGCACTGTGTTCCATTCAGGGGTGATCTTCAATGCATTGTCTCCCTAGAGGCCGCATTTCCCCCTTAGCCAACCAAATTCCATCAAAATTTTTCATTGCTTTCATTTTCAACCACTTGTTTGCTATATTATTAGATGTCTGATAGCTCTTAGAGACCAGTAAACTTTCCTATTCTTCCTCTGAAAAATAATTTTTTCAATGTTTCATTAGCTGTTTTCTTTATCATTGGAAAATAAAATTCAAAGTAGTTAATTTTTTTCATTAGATCAATTTTGTTTTCAAAAAGTAAATTTTTGTTTCATTCCTCGTTTCCTGTAGGAAAATTGTAGTTCCATTCTTCATTTTCCTAAGAGAAATTGTTGTTTCATTCGTCGTTTCTCATAAGAAATTTATTTCCTTGATTGATTTTTGCATATAGTTTCCTTTCTCTCATTCACATTAAAGGGAGTTGAAAAGAAAAATATGCATGTGCATCTAGAGAATTTTGTGTGTTGTATAGGAACAAGTTAGGAAAATATGCATTTAGTTTGTGCTATTTGCTGTATGCTCAAAAAATGATTGCTCTTTCCCCTTAGTAGTTAGGATTTTCATTGAAAAAGCTACATTAAAAATTTTGTTTATCATTTAGTTTGCATTTTTATGAATTTCCATTACATTATGCAGTGAACCTCAAAGAAATTTTTTTAAACAAGATCAACATAAATTTTACATTGATCAACCTAAGAAAGCATTATAACAATAATGATGACATTTAGAAGGTCTAGGTTAGAGACGCGTTCCAACGTCGTTAAACATATCAGCTGTCACTAACTTGTCTACGATACATTCTGAGTGTGATACCTCACTCCACGTACGTAAGTATATCAGAGCTCATCCAAGTACCTTCGGGTATATAGGGCGGTGTTCTAGTACAAAAAGTATAATGGGGGTTCTCTCAGTGTGCGGTTTCACATTAGACAATGCTAATATAGACTTGGGCCTCCACGTACCTTTGGTTATATTTGGGAGGAAAAATTTAGGTTGTTGTCCATCCATAGGTAACCGAGTCATCCACCTTGTAACTTCTGATACACCAAACACAACATTCGAGGAGATTGCCTGCCCGTACTTCTTGGTTTGCTAGGAGGTATTATGTAGTTCACAATTACTTGGTAAACCTTTTGCCTAGAATTACCCTTTTAATTTTTTTATTTGTTTTTGTAATAGGATCAGTCAATCACCATGGAAGAAGAACATCCCTTTCCCCTTCGTTCACGTAGAAGAGCACTTAAACCACCTTTACCACCGAAAGCCATTTCTGGTTAGAGAAGGCGACATCGTTCTACTGAAACAAGTACCATCCATACCTTTGGTGTGTCATCTTCATCTCATATACCAGAGTTGTCTCGAGTCATTTATACACATTCTGGTTCATCCATTGTTATCAAAATGAAGTCCTAAAAGCTACCTATGGTCATGATCCATCCAATCAGTGA
This sequence comes from Pinus albicaulis, assembly GCA_034641835.2. Taxonomy (NCBI): domain Eukaryota; kingdom Viridiplantae; phylum Streptophyta; class Pinopsida; order Pinales; family Pinaceae; genus Pinus; species Pinus albicaulis. The sequence goes on along the minus strand of JAXQQM020062459.1, from coordinate 18,047 downwards.
GACCATACCTCCCGAACCCAATGTTTTTCAACTAGCAGTTGATTCGGATCCCATCATTATTTTACCAGAACATCTAGATCTCGATTTCAAACAGCTGGAAATTTTTCCTATATCGGTCGCTCCATAGTCGATCATAGCCATTGAGTCTCCCATATCGCGCAGTTAACCACCTAAAATATATCTTGGGCATGATGGCGAAGTTATTCCACTTGGTTTAATTTCTATTGAGGAAATACCACAAGACGAAACACCTTCAACTCCAATTTATTTTGGGGAGGAGCTTTATCTTTACGAGTCTTTTCCTCAATCACCTTACACTGCTTCTTTTGGTCCTGTTTCAATTCGAGTTACCATAGATCCTATAGGGTATAAATGGGGTCTTATGACCATGGTTGAGTCAACATATTTGGTTGTACCATCTGTTACAGTTGTGATGACATCTACTATTTCTACCGCATCGATGTTCACCATTCACTAGAGTCACATCTATATGGTGGTCCTTCCGTCCCACCTGGTTACCAATTTGTATCTAGAACCTACTCTGGTGCATCCTAAAACCCATGGAATTCAACCATGTCATCTTCTGGTATTCTTTCTGGTACGTCTCTAATGATTACTAAATGACTTGATCCTTTATATACATCTTTAGGGAAATATCAAGCTGGTCAATCTTGGTATATTCCATTCAGTACAATCTCAACTAGACTCCCAGCATTTGGAGAACAATATATTCCATATTATTATACTCCCCATGCTAGGGGGAAAACTATGGTCACCCATTTTGATATTACTCCATCGTTTTATGTTGACCCTAATGTTGGAATGAATTTTTGTCAGTGGCAACCTATCCGGCCCGTTCAACCCCAAACGGTTGTGCATTCATATCAACCAGTTCAACCTGTTGCATCCACATATACTCCACTTGTTAGTACTTCATTACCCCTATTGTAGGCTTAGATTGTTGTACCTCAACCATCTCAGGCAGGTCCTTCAACCCATTACCCTCAAGTTTTGGGCCTTCATACTCCAGCTCCTTCGGCTGGTTTACAACAACCACCTGTATCTGAAATATTTCATTCACAGTCTAGATTACCTTTTTATGGGACATCACAGGTGCAAATAGGTTTTACCTATTCACAACCAGGTCCAAGATATTTTGGTTTGGGCTATAATCTTGGTGGGAAGACACCTTGGCGGCGACAACCACAAATGCCACAACAATCATTCCAACAACAAGTAGCTTATCCAGGTTTTGGTCAATAGAATTATCAAGCGTTTGCTTATCAAAACAACCCCTATATGGGTTACCAACAACAAATTCCTTATCTTGGTGCTCAAAGGCTTGTTGCCCAAGAAATTCCATTATATCCTGGTTATGCTCAACCTGACTTAAATTGACAATTTCCTTTTGTTGCAACTTTAGAATTACCTGATTTAAATCAGCTTACCAACGACCCCATTAGCTATGCTCCTTGGTGGCCGATGATACCACATAAATTACCCTCGGATATTCTTAAGTTAAATGGAAACCTTGGAGAATACCCATCAACACATGTTATGAATTAGCATTTATGGTGTTCATCCAACTCCTTAAACAATGCCGCCATTCGACTGCATCTTTTCCAACGTACTCTTATTGGTCCAGCCTCGAAGTGGTACATTGAGTTAACACGAGCTTCATTTGATAATTTCACTGCCTTAGCTACTACCTTTTTGACCCACTTCTAGTTACCCATACGATATGAAACTGGAACATAATTTTTGACCAATTTCAAATAGACTAATGCTACTCACATTTCTAATCATATTCATGAGCTGCATCGTCGTCGTAGAATGGTCAAAACATTTGATCCTAATCAACTCCTTGATGAGTGGTTCAGTAAGTAATTTTTGTCATATATCATCGAGGATGTGGCTTAGGGTGGTGTTTTCACTGAAGAGAAGGTCATTGATCATGCCTAGTACTTAGATTTGATTTACACTCAGTATGGCATGCTCTATGAGAAAATTCCCAACATGTTGCGATCTAATTTTACTATTCCTCCTCCATTCAAGGAATCTCATGCTGATGACGGTATGGTCGGTACTACACACACACAACACTATACTGCATCTGATCCTACACCTTCTTCTGAAATTCATGCCATTTCATCTGACAAAGGAAAAAGTGACAAGCAACCCGAAAGTAAGAAAAAGGGGAAAGTGAAGAAAAAGAAAAATTCAACCCCGCAGAAACGATCATTTGATCAACAAACTGGTAACAATCGGAAACCTTGTTACCCTTGGATAATATGTAAGGAGGAGCACTTTGTTCAAGACTGTCCTCACTGCGCTGAAGTCTCAAAATTTTTTAAGACCATGAATGCATCTGCTGTGTTGAAAAATCCATTTCTGAATCCAGATACAGATATGGTTGCTTCAGATCCAAATTCTAGTTCCCAAGTGCTTATGATATATGTCACGAAGCCAAAAACTGATGTTTTGTTGTCAATGCGAAATAAATATTAGGCAGTCAGGCTACTGATCAACCTACTACCTCGACCATGAATCCGTCCACTGAATCTATTCCCTCAACTGCTATTCCTGAGTTAACAATAAAGCCACCGAAGGGATTTTTCCATAAATCAACTTTCAATCCTCGAGCCCAAGTTGCTCAAAATTATAATATAGTTGAATATTTGGCTCAAGCCCCTTTAGCTATTTCTACGCTTGAGGTAATTCAAAATTGTCCCTCCCAGAAACAGGATTTGTTATCGGAAATTGGTGGAATCGATCCGATAGATTCCAATCTTGTAATATTTAATCACATAGGCTATGTGCTACAATTACCAGCAGAATTAAAATTCTACATCCAAGTAAATGTTTAATCACCTCATCATCATACTATTATTGATGAGGGAGAATCTACTTGCATTATGTCTCTAGACTGCTGGAAGTCACTTGGCTCGTTGCGCTTATCTCAATCGCCTACGACATTGAAAGCTTTTGATGGTCGTACATATATCCTTGCAGTATTATCAATAAATTTCATGTTGAACTAGGGGGGAAAACTGTAATTGTTGAAGTTTAGGTCGTTGACGGACCCCTTGAATATAAAATTTTACTTGGAAGGCCATGGGTTTACGCTATGACTGCGATCATCTGTACTTATTTTAGAATGATCGCCTTTCCTCATAAAGGTCTTATTATAGTCATTAATCAACTCTCCTTCTTTGCCTCCAGTTCCCAGGTAACTGGAAGCATTCTGTTAGTTCACATACCCTAGCGAGCACTTTAAAACATTAGTGTAGGCTTCTTAAAGGATTCTTCCCTAATGGGAACCTTTGCATTATCGCCGCCTGTGACCTCGACAAAAATTGCAAGAATAACGACCTGCTGCATGATATATTCCACTCCATCTGGCTTAAGGAAGATTACCAATGATTCTCAAGTTGTTACTTTGGATGAATTCCTTCTGCCCAACCCAATTGAGTGGGCATAACAATCACTATACATGGCTTGGGCGACGAATTTTAAATCATCGTCGCCAATCATTTGGGACGATTGATCATTAGATTTTGGTACCCCATCTGATCCTTTTTCATCCTCTTTCTTGACTGATGAGAGAATTTTGGAATCCATGATGCCAGAAGGAGAACCATGGGAAGATCATCATCATCGTTCCCATCTTCAGGATTACGAAGAAGATAATATTATTGAACTATATCACCCATAGATAAAAACTTTCTTTTTGAATTCTTTTCCTATTAATGCAATCGAATCCGAGCAAAACTTATCAAATATTGAAGAAACCATTTCTATCGATATTTCAGCGAAACCCAATGTTGGGGAAAGCATTCATGTTGGTGTGTCTTGTTCTTTATTAGAACTCAAAACTTATCGCTTTCTCTTTCGTGAATTCTGAGGTATATTTTCTTGGTCTTACGAAGAAATTCCATGCATAAAAACTAGTATTGTTGAACACACAATTAAAATGTACCCTGAGGTCAGACTGGTATGTCAACTCCTTCATCCTGTTCGTCTGAAGAAGGCTGTGCCATTAAAGTAGAAGTGGAAAATTTTTGCATGCTGGTTTCATTTACCCTGTTTCACTTACTGATTGGGTTTCCAATACTGTTCGTGTCATGAATAAACAAGGGACAATCAAAGTATGTGTCAATTATTGGGATGTCAATCTTGCTTATCCAAAAGAAAACTATCCTACTCCCTTTATCGACCAAATTATTGGCTATTAAGCTCAGTGTGAAATATTTTTGTTCATAAATGGATTCTCTGGTTATATTCAAATCAATATCTACCTAGAGGACCAATATAAGACAACTTTCATCTATCCCTGGGTCACATTCACTTATCGTAAAATCCAATTTGGTTTAAAGAACGCTAGGGAAACATTTTAGAGAGCAATGGATTATGATTTCAATGAAATCAAGCACATTATTCAACCTTATCTAGATGATTTACCTGCGCATTCACGAAATCAGACTGATCACCGACTCATTTGAGAGTGTAATATTCCTAAATTAGCATACAACTAATTGGAATATTATTTTTTATCTTAACCAATAGTTAGATGAATAAATGGGTAAGGAGGACCATAAATCTTTCTAGCAGCAATAAAATACCTCTTAATGTGAAAAGGGATCATATTCATAGCTGGATAAAACACCCCCATGTGTAAGCAAGGGATAATGCATAGAGACAAGGTCAAGCTTGACCAAGTCAACATAGATGGAATGAAGGGAGTGAATTATCAATAGAGACAACTATTATGAATGTGGATTAGTTTAGACAGCTATATAAAAGTTGGATTGAAGACCCTTAGGTGTGAAAGGGGCTGGAGCAGGTTGAAGAGGTCAACTTTGACCAAATCAAACAATGCTGTTATGGTGGAGTGGCACTAATGATGGGACAATGCAGTTTTGGAGGGAGATTGATTGGGTGATAGTGGAAACCCTAATGAGTGGGATCCAAGGTGAGAAGGCTCCCAAGAGGCCTCTCAAGGAAATAGATGGAATTCCTAAATAGGTATTCCATCTATCATTCCACACATCTAGAATTCTAGCCAAGCTTCAGTCTTCAGCTACAACATAGTTTCTGCAGGATATTGTGTTGTGTTGCAGTGGAGGGTTGAGAAACCCACTTTCTGAGATAGTTTTTCAGAGGAGGAAGGATTCCTTCTCTTGGAAGATCAGTTTGGAGGGTTCTTGAGCACATTTCAAATATTTGGCATCAGGACAATCTATTTCCATCACCTACAATGTAATTTCAGTCGGGAATTGCGTTATTTTGGAGGGAAACATCAGTGAGGGATCTTGTGACTCTTTTAGCCCTGTGATTGAAGGGTTCAACCTTTCATTGGAGGAGACCTTTGAGTGGATATGCATCAGATATATATTATTTCAGCATTCTATTTTCATGTGCTTCAGTTTTCAGTGATTTTTCAGTCCTTAGGCTGTAGATCACCATTTATAATGGGTGTATTTCTAGAAACCCTTCCTGGGTTCTCTTGGATTTGTATAAAGGAGACCAGATCTTAGTTTTTGAGAAATATTGATTAATATATGAGTATATCTATTTGTCTCTTTAATTTCTGAGTATAAACCCTCATTAGACTGTGCTGTCACTTTTATGCAGTAATTCTATGTTGCAGTAGTTTTGGGGTTTCAATGTTTTAAGCTATTCTGGGTGTGGGAGACTTGTTTAACTCATCTATCATGATTTTTTTTTGATCTCCTCTTGGATCTGGGTGTTATGATGTCAAATATAGTGGATCCATGGTTTGATATTTGTTATTATAGCATAAATTTCTAAAAATGCATTTTTCTATGCATGTTTTTATGAGTTTTCTCATTTTGGAATATTACAGTGGCATCAGAGCATAATCTTGGCTCAGCCTGTGAGTTTTCAACCATTATGCTATAAGAAGAATAAGAGAATGAGAAGAGATCAAAAATTGTGGAAGGAATGAGCTTAGTCACATCATTATTTAGATCTATGAAGAACCTCTCCAAGGAGGTTAAGCATATGAAAGAAAATAGATTTAATGAAACTTCTAGAGGGTTTTAGGAAGAGGAAGGACCATGTAATTCCTATTCTCAAAAGAAAGAACCAGTGTTGCAGAGAGATCCAAAGCATTACACCTTGCCCTTTCCTTTTGAGGAAGAAGAAAAGAGGCATGGAGATGGAGGGCACTTGGAACATGAGATCCTGAGTGGATACCTTGCAGAATATAAGTCTCAACCTAGATATTTCAAGGAGAATCTAACTCTTCCACAGTTTATTCATCTTGAAGAAGAAAGGAGGCCTTGCAGCAATAGGAAAATGAGGGGAAATATATTTCTATTGTCTACTTTTGAAGGATCATCCACATGTACAACAAAGGTTTGGGTGATGAAGCTAGGTGCATTCTTCCTACTACATCCAGTGGTATAAAGAGAGGCTGTTGAGATTGCAGTGCTGCACCTTGAGGGTAAAGAAAACAATTGGCGGTTCATCCATTTGAGTCATGCAAGGGTGACTAATTTTGCAGATTTCACTCAAAGGGCGATTAAAATATTTGACAAGAGAAATCAGAGGGGGAGGAGCCTTCACCACCACTTGAGGAGACTTGTACCAGTGCTAACACAACTATGGAGGAGCAGCCATCATCCTCAGTAGTTTGGGGAGACATCACATTGGAGGAAGGGACCCTTGTAGCCATACAAGATGTTCAAAGCTTCACCAAGGTATGCATAAGTTTCCACTTTCTGTTATTTTAGAAAATCTTATGGAGGGTTGTGGAAATATGCCTTTGCATGACCAAGGGTAAAAACATAGTGCTAATTTGGAGCAGCAGGCTTACACTGCGCTGTGCAACCTTGAGTTTTTCTAGGAAAGGATAAACAATCATCCCAATGTGTCATTATTGAGCTGCACACAACACTTGGGGTTGGGGTGTGGACTTGTGGAGGATAGGATGAGATTTTTCCTAAACAATCCAATGCATAACTCTATGTTCAACATTGAGCTTGAGCATGAGACAACAAATACACCATTGAGGAGATCAACAATGTTGTCATTGAGTAACAGTGAGGAGTTGGGGGCCCAGCTATTCTTAGAGAATTCTGATGACCATTACACTTGTATGACATTGGATGAGCAGATGATCAATGAGAGACACTTTGTCTTTCATCATTGTGATGGATCTATTGGGATGAGAATTGTACAGGCCTATGAGGAGGTTTTTCCTTCAGCATACTTGGATCCTTATGGATTCAATATGGTCTTTGATGTGGGGTATTCTCTAGGAGATCTCCAAGAGGTTGCATTTCAACATCCCATGAAATTCAAAGGTAAAAATCTGATTTGGGAGGATGGTAGTCTTCATTGGAGGAGTACCAAGATGGAGCATGGTGGGATACACCCACATTTGGATGAATGGATGTGGATGGTGAGCAAGAAGTTAATGAGTCACCTACATATCTATGATATAGGGAAGCAGGAGGCATGCCTGTGTTGGCTACTCTCGAAAGAGTTTGGCCATCATGTGACATATCCTTCTCTAAAGGATATGTTTGCGGAGGAAACTTGGCAGGACACTTGCATCACATGGCAGCAAGGAGTTTGGGTGCATCGTGTTGATTTGACATTCTCTATGTTAATAATCATATTTTCACCTCATGATTTGTATGATGGAGGTGTGAGGGAGCAGTAAGATGTATTGTTGCTTTGGCTACTCTTGGGAGAGTATGGGCAGAATTTTTCCCATGCTTGGTATGATATTTCTAGAGAAAGGGATGGCACAATAAAAGTGCAAAGAGGCTACCCTTCAAAATCGGAGGATAAGGAGGTACTTCCACATAGGAAGGGGATTTCCACACATAGCAACATGATGGTGGATGACTTTGGCATATGGCATGTCAAAGAAGGAAGTGATGGAGTGAAAAGAGCCTTATCACTAAGGCCAACAACGCTGTCACTTGGGAGGATGTTTCTATTGATGGAGTGTTCCAAGGGGAGTATGCATCCCTTCATTTTGCAGAATTTTATGAGGAGATTCTCATGGGAGGGCTCATCCATGGACCTCACTTTCAACCTACTCACTATGCATGGTAAGAAATGTATTTGTGTACTTATTAGTCATTTCATTGAGTATTTGCATTATCTCACTATCTATGTACAATGCATTGCTCCACAGGAGGGCAAGATTATTCTTGGGTTTCATGGTAATTCTAGGACCAACACTTATGATGGAAATAACCCTTCTCTACATGACTTTGGGAAATTGTGTTGTTATTATTATCATGCTCAGCCGATATATAATGCTATTTAATACCTCATAGTAGATGATAAAACATGCACAGCTAGCAATTTGTTGGAGGAAAAATTGCCACATGATGTTCTAAAACAACAGTTGGAAAGACTGCGCTGTATCAACTGGAAAAGCCATTGGGACTATCCAAAATTGCACATAACCTTCAAATTTTTTTTGATTTGGATACCATATGGTGATGATGTACCATTCTCTTATTATGAGATGGATTGGGCCAACATGATTCATGGTTCTATGGAGATGATCTTTGGAGATCCAGTCTTCTTCTTGCCACTTGAGGGCAACATTATTGCAGCCCAAGATAATCAAATACTCTACACTTATCATAAGTGGAGAGAGAGACACCATGGGGTAGGTCATTTTTTCTACCATGTTTAGTTATTCAACCCATCTACATTGCAGGAGCCAAAGGTGGAGGAGACTTTTCATGAGTTACCATTTTGGAGGGTGGCTCATTTTGTATAGATGATAGCTTGGGGAGGGGAGATTCACATGGGGATGATAGATCCAAATATATATCAGATCTCATGCCTCAAGAAGGCCTCTAGACAGCACATTGTTGCCTCCATGGGTGTTTTACTTCTACATGATGATAACTATTTGGGGTGGTCACCAAAAGCTAACTTGAATACTTGGGAGGGGCAACTTGGAGATGTATTAATGAGACAACATCTTGTTCCTTGGAGGAATTTATCATATGATGATGCTACAGGAGGAGGAGAGGAGGATCTTCAGTTCTATCCTTGTAGTTTCTTGAGGACAAGCAACATATGGGAGGGAGGACTGTAATATTCCTAAATTAGCATATAGCAATTGGAATATTAATTTTTCTCTTAACCAATAGTTAGATGAATAAATGGGTAAGGAGGACCATAAATATTTCTAGAAGAAATAAAATCCCTCTTAATGTGAAAAGGGATCATATTCATGGCTGGATAAAACACCCCCATGTGTGAACAAGGGCTAATGCATGGAGACAAGGTCAAATTTGACCAAGTCAACAGAGATGGAATGGAGGGAGTGAATCATCAATAGAGATAGCCAATATGAATGTGGATTAGTTTAGATAGCTATATAAAAGCTGGATTGAAGAACCTTAGGTGTAAAAGGGGCTGGAGCAGGTTGAAGAGGTCAACTTTGACCAAATCAAACAACACTGTTATGGATGAGTGGCACTAATGATGGGACAACGTAGTTTTGGAGGGAGATTGATTGGGTGATGGTGGAAACCCTAATGAGTGGGAACCAAGGTGAGAAGGCTCACATTGTTTATAAGGAAGAGGATGGCAACCATATGGGGTTAGATTATGAATGATATTTTGATATGTCTGTTTGGACTTTGCTCTCTTCAGCTGTTTAGCTAAGATTGTTGGTGTTGTTTAGCGCAAGGTATTCCTGTTTAGGAATTCCATCTCTTTCCTTGAGAGGCCTATTGGGAGAGTTATAATCTATCATTCCACACATCAGGCATTCTGGCCAAGCTTCAGTCTTCAGATACAACGTAGTTTCTACAGAATATTGTGTTGTGTTGCAGGGTGTTGCAGTGGAGGGTTAAGAAACCCACTTTCTGAGCTAGTTTTTCATAGGAGGAAGGATTCCTTCTCTTGGGAAATCAGTTTGGAGGGTTCTTGAGAAAATTTCAAATATTTGGCATCAGGCCAATCTATTTACATCACCTACAATGTAGTTTCAGTCTGGAATTGCGTTATTTTGGAGGGCAGCTCAGTGAGGGATCTTGTGGCTCTTTTAGAGTGTTTTCTTGTGATTGAAGGGTTCAACCTCTCATTGGAGGAGACCTTTGAGTGGATCTGCATCAGATCTATATTATTTTAGCCTTCTATATTCATGTGCTTTAGTTTATAGTGATTCTTCAGTCCTTAGGCTGTAGAACACCATTTGTATTGGGTGTATTTCCAGAAACCCTTCCCGGGTTTTCTTGGATTTGTATAAAGGATACCAGATCTTAGTTTTTGAGTAATATCAATTAATATATGAGAAGATCTATTTGTCTCTTTAATTTTTGAGTATAAACCATCATTAGATTGCACTGTCACTTTTATGCAGTAATTCTGTGTTGCAGTAGTTTTGGGGTTTCAGTGTTTTAAGCTATTATGGGTGTGGGAGACTTGTTTAAATCCTCTATCATGATTTGTTTCCGATCTCCTCTTAGATCTAGTGGATCCATGGTTTTATTTTGGTTATTATAGCATACATTTCTAGAAATACATTTTTTTATGCATGTGTTGCTGAGTTTTTCCATTTGAGAATATTACAGAGAGCTATCTTTTTATGCCATCGACACTACAAAATATGCCTCAATCCACACAAATGTATGTTTTGTGTTGGTTCGGATCATTTGATAGGATTTTTTGTCTCAAAAGAAGGAATTTGAATCGACCCATTGAAGGTCCAGGCTATTCTTGATTTTCTTGTGCCATCAAATTTACTTCAGTTACAAAAACTTCAAGGAAAGGCTAACATCCTAAGGAGGTTCATACCCAACTACGCGGAAATGGCCAAATGATTTACTCAACTCTTGAAAAAGGGGATTCCCTTACATTGGGATAAGGTTGTGCAAGCTTATTTTGATGCTGCCAAGGATACATTGGTCTGGGCGTCATTAACGTATTCCCAAAATTATCAGAGTGATTATTTCTTATATATCATCGCGGCAGATACGACCATTTCTATGGTATTGGTCTAAGAATAATATGGGATAGAACATATGATATATTATTTGAGTCGTAATCTCAATGAAATGGAAGTGAAGTATTCATACGTCAAAAATCTCGCCTTGGCGACCGTTCAATATGTCCAAAGATTTCACCATTATATCCTATTCCGGAAGACCATTGTCATTTTTAATTGCAACCCCATGACATACATTCTTTCATGTCAATTGATAGGGGGAAATATTCAAAATGGATTGTCATTTTATCAGAATTTGATTTGGAATTCATAAAATTTAAGTCAAAGAAGTATTTAGTTTTGGCTAAGCTTCTTTGCGACCTTCCCTCTAATAGTATTGACACTACATCAGAACCATCAATTCCCGATGAGGCTTTGTTTCTAATCAGATCATATGATCCTTGGTATGGGGATTTTATCATTTATCTCCAAAACTATACTTTTTAGCCTGTTACCTCTCACTCTGAACAATGACATATTCGATATCAAGCCTAAAATTATCTGATCGTCGATGATACAATTTATCGTCATGGTGTTGATATGATTTTAAGGAGGTGCCTCACTTATGAGGAGGTCGAGAAAGTTCTAAATGATTATCATGTTGGGGCTTGTGGTGGACACTTTTTTGGATACACTACCGTGCATAATATTCTTCGCGCCAATTACTTTTGGCCTACCATATTTTGTGATTGCATCCTCGCAGTCAGAAGTTTTCACGTGTGCCAGATATTTGATCGTAAGTTCCGAAAAATACTAGCGCCGATGCAGTCTGTTATCGCAGTGGGACCATCTGCAAAATGGAGCATTGACTTCATGACCTGCAACCCTCATTCATCCAAGGGGCATGGTTATATTATTGTCGCAGTAGAATACTTTACCAAGTGGGCTGAAGTGATGCCTACATTGAATAACACAAGCGAAACAACTGCATTATTATTTTTCAATCATGCCATCTCATGATTTGGTGTTCCACAGGCTATAGTCACAGATCATGGTAAGAATTTTCACAATCATATGATGAATAAGATGACTGCCAAATTAGGACTGTCACATGAAAGTTCTATTCCTTATTATCCACAATCCAATGGACAAGTTGAAGCCATTAACAAGATTCTTCAGTGAATGCTTCAACGAATGATAGGAGTTCATCAACGAAATTCGAATTTAACCTTGTACTCTATTTTGTGGGAATATGGAACCTCGGTGAGAAATGCAACCATATTTACCCCCTTTCAATTGGTGTATGTTCTGGAAACTATCTTGCCTCTCCAATGTGAAATACCGTCATTAAAACTCGCTATTGGCTTGTTACCTGACACCTCTACTGAAGAATAACATCCTTTTAAACTCACCCATGTTAATGAAACACGTCATGAAGCCACATTGGCCAATGAAGCACATAAGAAATGAATCAAGGCGCAATATGACCAACATGTCCAGCCTCACATCTTCTCTGAGGGTGACCTAGTCTTACTTTATGATCAAGAAGCTGATTTGATGGGTACAGGAAAATTTGAGCCATTATGGCATGGCCCTTACATTGTCAAAAGAGTTTTGGCTAAGGGCACCTACGAGTTAGTATATTATTATGGAATTCCATTGGCACAGCCTCAAAATGGGTTGTATCTTAAACATTACTATGCTTAGTTGTGCTTAGTAAAATTTTGTATATATGCTTTTGATTTCCATTTAATGTCTTAGATTATTTTTCTAGAGTTTTCTTGAAGTTAGTAATTTGATTTACATTTCATTGCAGATGTATGAATCTTCAAAACCGTTCATTGGGTATGATGATGGTGCTAGTCATAGTACGCTGAATTTATCCTCTGTAGCATGGACCATTTTCGCTCCAAGCAGCAAGTTTGTGAGTTTTCAAGGGATTTGTATCAGTCAATCTAAAAGCAATATCGTTGAGTATAATTTTTTGATTGAACTTCTCTATGATGCCATTTAATTTGGTATTAACAATATAATTATTAGGTTAGACTCACAACTTGTTGTACTGCAACTTACTAGTGTTTATACTGTTCGAAATCCAACACTGCATCGTAGGTTCCTAAGAGTTCAAATTTTGGAAAGACATTTTGATTACATCCAATATCAACATATTTCCAGAAATTTGAACACATTAACTGATTCCTTAATGAATTATGTTTTAATCAGACATTTGCAACACATGTAAAGATGTATTTTCAATTCACATCACATAATTGAATAGGATTGTGCAATAAACATAGGAAAACACTGAAAACAAATCGTTAGATAGTTACAGGTTTTTACAAAAAATTGTGCCCAAGAAACATTGGTCATATAACCTCAAAATGTATGTAAAATGTTAAAGTAAACTAGTGATGCTCGTGATAACAAGCTACTAATGTATCTATTCTATGCAATAATTTCATCCAAAATTACAAGGTTTTGGGCCACACAATAAGGTTTCATGATAATTGCCATACCTAGGTCGAGGAATGAGCATTGTAGTGCATCGACGCTGTTCGATTCTTTGTAATGCACCTTTCGACATTAAAGGGTGCATTTCCCTCAAAGCATGATATTTTTACCCTAAGGGGCTCAAAACCCTAAAAAATGACCATGAAATGCAATGAAAATGATACTTAAATAAAGAGAAGGTTCATAGCTCCAACCTGGATCGAACAACAAGAGAAATCATCCACTAAAACTATCACAATCAACCATTGAAGTTCAGTGGAAAAACTGGTTTAGAGCTCCTAATTTTCAAATGGTAACTTTGGAATGGTAAAAACTCTTTTAATTAGTCAATTTGATTATTTTAAATCATATTTAATGCTGTGACTATGGTTTTTATTCATTTCTTCTATGAAATAGGTATTTTAATCCATTTGGTGGTTTTATGAACAGGTTTTATAGCTGATACAGTAGGTTTGTCGTGCACACTTATTCAAGAATGATTTGACCACAAAGCATACTTTTATCCTTATTTTTCAAGCTTTGATAAAAATGAAAAAGGAATTCATTAGGGGAATTTTGAGGTCTATAATGGGCCTCCTATGAAAAATGTACAACTAAAATAAAATTTATAAGAACCAATAGGATTCAAGATGATGATGTCAACCATGGGGGATGATTCACCAGTTTTGGAGTAAAAAAGTAAAAATAATAAAAAATAATAAAATAATAAAACTATTTTTTCAACTCATATTTTCAACTTATCTTCCTAAGGGTTTACTCAAATTTTGAGTGGGAATACTCATTGGATGCAAAATGTAATTCCTCATCCAAAGAGTACCCATGTTACATACTTTTTATGGACCTGGCTGTTGAATCTCAGAATTATCCTCTCTCTAACATCCCGTCTCATCTTTTTTCCCTTACTTTCTCATAAGTCCACATACTCCAATCAATGATAAATGTCATGTTTTATCTCAAGGAATGAATTTAAATTATTTCCATGTTATATTCTGATGTTATTTATATTCGAATGGATTTTTGTAATTTGGCTATAGAACACAACCTATTCTGCAGCTAATCGTGGGTTCTGTAGCTACTTTCATGGTCTAACAGGTTCTAGGGATAAAATGGAGAAATGAGCCACATGGGCATTTCCAAAATAATCTCCACATGGATTTCATCCTGTCTACTTGATCAATATCGATAGAAAAGGATGCCTGAGATCGTGGTCAAAGTCCGGTCAAAGGACATTAGCCGAGAACAAAAGGACTCTTGATTTTCTCTATCATAGAAAATCAAGAGTTAAACAGTCAAATTGAAATTCTATAAGTTGGTTAATATTAGCCACCTGTAGGCAAAATTAGCTCATAAACAGTTATGTTTGTTTTATTTAAATACCGTTTGTATAGAACCGAGAATAAGCAAGTTTTAAGATAAGTTTTTTTTGAAACACTGTGTATTGTTTTAAGACTCCGTTCTATCATAATACAAGGATCATGTTCATGCCAATGATTGCCTAAGTGCGTATCTAACCAGCTAGGATCTCAACCGAATCTGTTGCAGAGGGCCCCTGCACAGGAGGAGGTTTTTCGTTCATTGTTTTAGTCTAATTTCCTTACTTTATTTTTGTCAATTCTGTTTTATGAGTAGACGAAAGTTATATTTCAGTTTTGATCAGAAACATAGAATTAAATCATAATTGTGTAATCATTGATCTTGTAAAAACATTTCATGTGAATATATTTATCTGTTTTCAAGTTGGATTAAGTTTTAAGTGATAGAACTCACTATTATCTAGTTTCTTTTACTGTTTTGTTATTTACTTTCGTAGACTAAAACTATCAATTAATTGTATCATTGGATGTTCTAGAAAGTCATTTCAAGAATATGGTTTCATCACATTTCTAAACTAAATGATTGAATATCTAATTCATGCAGTTATTGAGTTTTCCCTGCATACTTTACTTGCTTTCTAGGACATTAGAAACTAAGGTATAATTGATTGCTTACACAACATCTCCAGAGGATAATACTTCATATTGAATACTAGAGTAATCAAACATACATTAGTTGTTTACAATCAGTTGAGCTTTAACTTTGCATGCTTTTACATTTTCTTTTAGATCCTCATTTAATTGCATCACTGGATGTTCTTAAAGGTCATTCCAAGAAGTTAATTCTATCGTATTTCTAGAACTGAATGATTGGATATTTGATTCATGCAATTACTAAGTTTTCCTTTGCACACTTTACTTGATTTTCTAGATCATTATAAACTAAGGTATAATTGGTTGTGACACTTCATATTGAATGCCGGAGTAACTAAACATACATTAGTTGTTTTCTTTTCTGCTTTCACTTAGAATAGCATTGCAATTTAAATTTCAATTATAAGATTAATCCATGGAATAGAACTAATGTTAAATTAGAAGTCATTAAAATAGATACTCTGTGTTTTTTAGATCAGATTCTAACTAGTCAATAAATCTTTGATTCATTTTTATGCAAATTAGTTTAACTTAGGAACACTTCCTTTTCTTCCTTCTTAAAAATGATTAATATTCATTTGATTTCTTTCATAGTTTTAGATTAACACTATTATAAATCAAGAACAAAACCCCCAAAAAAACATAAAAATACATACAAAGAAGTAAGAAGAAGGTTAACTAAGCACATACAGTGCACCACACTTCATCATTTTACAAACCTTGGTTGATAATTTATGTAAGCAATTCAAGACATTAAATTGACTAAAAATTTTGGTGCCATTGCTAGGGAAGTGTAATTAGATAGCCACATTTCTTACATTTTAAAAAAAATGATATGTGTAGAGAAAGAGACTCTAGGGGTATATTCATAACTAGAGGTAGGAATTTAATTCCTACAACACCACTCACTCCACCAAGACTACAAAGTGATACACCTCCATCTCAAACTCATATTCCATACTTCACTAGCGATAGAATTCTTGAAGTCCTAAGGTTAGAAATCCAATTAGGAGGATCTCCTACTTCATCCACTGTGGCAGTCTTAAAGGAATAAGATCCTATATCTCCAACAGAAGAAGTAACCTTTTTCACCTCTACAGGGGAAAATATTTTAGCTGAAGAGTCAGACATTCCTAATGGAGAGGAAGAGGAAGAACCTTTCTTCAACATACCATTGATAGAAGAACCAGAGGAAGAACAGTTAACTTTGTAGGTTGAATCTTATATTAGCTATGAAGAATCTATAATGGCAGGAAGAGGATAAGGAGGAGAAGGAGAAGGAGAAATTCTAAATGGAGAAAATATAATATTTGGAGGAGGTAAAGGAAGAGGTAGAGGAAATGTGGGTGGAGGCAGAAGAAATAGGGAAATTGATAGTTCTTTTGGATTCCCTATAGTTGATGAAGATACAAATGCCACAATGAAAAATATCTCATCTTCTATCCTCCCAAATTTTCATGGATTAAAAAGTGAAGATCCCGAAACCTTTTTGTTTGAATTTGAAGTCTTGTGCAGAATTATGATTATTTACGAGACTCTAAAAAATGGTTCATGGGTTTAATCACTCAATCTATCAGGACATGGAATGACATGAAGAGAGCATTTTTAGAAAGGTATTTGGATTATTTCATACCCATCAATCACAAGGATGAAGTATTTAAAATGATGCAAAAAGAGGATGACAATTTGGAGGATTTAATTGACAGGTTCAATTATAACATAAAAATATAAAAAATGGATAATTTAGATGAAGATACTTTAAAATATATTTTATTAAAAATCCATTAGAGATGAATGGATAGGCATCCTCAACATGATGGGAAAGGGGGATATCTCTCAACTCCAATTACCTGACATTGGTATTTTATGAATTCATCTCTCAAGGAGAAAAGAAAAAAATGGAAAAGTCCAAGAGACCCTTCTCTTGCTAGAGTAAATAAATCTGCAACTGGAATAGTAAGTAGGGCAGAAATTGGAAACATGCTTGATGAATTTAAAACATATATTTTAGGGAGTCTTAGTGAATAGATAGACACCCTTAAATTACGAAACAAGCAGAAAGCCGAGACTGATGCTTTAGTTATTTTTTGTCCTAAATGTATAAAGAAGCATACTTTAAGAGAATGTCCTCTTGATGCAAAAGTAATAGAGACCTGTATGATTTGTTCAGAAAGTCATGAAACTAATAGCTGTCCTTCAATTCTAGGTCTTAAAGTTATTTTTCAAGAAGAAACAACTTCAAATCCAACTGAATCTCTTTGCTTTGTCTCTATAAGACCATGGCAAGGGCCACAAACACAAGGCTTTAACAATCAAATGTATACTCAGCCCCCACCAAATAATTGGAATTCTTGGCAGCAACCTTGGCCTCAATCCCAATCTTAATCTCAAACTTGGGCATAAGGAATGCAAAATCCCTTTGGAATATTCTCTCAATACTATCAATATCCTCCATCATATCCAAACTATCCTCCCCAATGAATTCCTCAACAAAATCAACAACCCTAACTCCAAAACCAAAATCCACAACTTTCATTACCATTTCCACAAAGACCAAATCAGCTACCTGCCCAACCATTACCAAACTCCAATAATAAAAATCCTCAAAAAAATTATATGATAGAAGGACA
>JAXQQM020062824.1:0-56421 GCA_034641835.2 Pinus albicaulis | reverse complement strand
TGCATACTCAAAACTTTTTACTTTTTCATGCTCTAAAACCCATATGCTACTTTTCTGAAGCCAACTAGCATATACACGTGGATATCCTTCATAGAACTTGCGTATACACAGAGACCTAATTATGTCATTAGTTCTTTGCTTATATCATTCCACTATTCATTCATCAGATGTTCCATACATAGTAAACATGTGCAGTAAGAACAGAATAAACCATCACACCAAGCATCACACATGAACACCAGGATTTTTAGGTGGAAACCCAAGTCGGGAGAAAACCACCGCTGCAGTTTCTCAGCCTTCAATATTTTATTATAGAGAAAACATCTTACAACAAATGTGCTGGTGCAGCCTCCTACCAACACGCAGGCACCCACCTGCACTCGTTTACCAGCCTCTCCTGGAAGGGAGCTACGACCCCCTGCGCTCGTTTACCAACCTCTCCTGGAAGGGAGCTACAACCCCCTGATCTCTTTTTACGCTCAATTCGGAAGGAGCTACGACCCCCGATGAAGGCTACAACCCTCGCACCACCTTGGACCACGTTTCATCAATTTTCACACTGACCCTTTCCATACTTTTAGCACAAACATACATCACCAATGCATACTTATCACCATGACGTATATCGAAACACGTTACAGAACGTGTTCTATATTTCAATCCCTTTCACTTCGTACGCATGTTCGCCGATGCTCGCCTCATCACGTATCTAAGCCTTCCATAATCGCATCTAGCAAATACAAGTACATTTCAGATCTAGAAATCCCGCTTCATCATTTCTTCATAAGTGCATCATAGATTCAGATCTATCATCAAACCTTTACCCTTTCCATACAGATATACTTCATAGAGAAGTATTCATTCAAGCTCAGACTTCTTGCTCCCACACTTGTGATTTGCACAATGAATTTCTTCTCCTTATATAGGTTTACCCTTTTTCAATACCATGAGCCAAAACAATACCATGAGCCTTCAATACCATGAGCCTTCAATACCATGAGCCTAACAATACCATGAGCCTTCAATACCATGAGCCTACCAATACCATGAGTCAAACCAATACCATGAGCCTTCAATACCATGAGTCTTCAATACCACGAGTCATCAATACCATGAGCCTTCTATACCACGAGTCTTCAATACCATGAGTCTTCAATACCACGAGTCATCAATACCATGAGCCTTCAATACCACGGGCCCCTGGATTTGCACTTTTTGAGCGCTTTTTCCATACGCGACTTATCACGTTCTTTTTAGACATATCCGCGTATTCATAGAGACATAATTTTTCCATCATACTTTGACACATTCTAATTCCTTTCTTCATTGCACACTGTAGATACATCATATTTAGCTTATCAAGAACATATTCTAGCAAGCACAACTTCACCAAGTAAGTTGTCATCATCTTCATTAAGAGGGTTGCCTTTCAAGGACAACACTTAGCATCATATTGTCAACAAACATCATATCACATCAAATTTACATCATTTACCAAGTCCATCAAGTCAAGAATAACTTCATCAGGTGGATTTCCATCAAGGACAACACATGTCAACAGTCGCATGTCTTCATCTTCATTCAGTGGGTTGCCATCAAGGACAACACTCTGCATCATATTTCCAACAATATCCCCCTTTGGACTTGATGGCAACCATGATGGTGTTTGGTTACCACAACAGATAGATACATTAAGAATACAATGACACCATGTCATTCTCCCTATTTTCCATGTCACTCTCTCCATTTTTGGCATCATTCAAACACCATGTCACTCTCCCCCTTTGACATCAAGGGCAAAGGGCACATCATTATCTTCATTCAAACACTATGTCACTCTCCCCCTTTGACATCAAGGGCAACGGGCGGATCAACAACAACATACTCTCCCCCTTTTCTCCTCATGTAGAAGAAGCGTTCTGCAGATCTGATGTATACTGAAGTGACCAAGCTCCCCCTGAGTTCATGCTGAATCTTCAAACATATTTTTCAATGAAGTACATGACTCTATGACATTCCTATCTCCAATGACTCATACTTACATCAAAGATTCATCCAAGTGGATTTACATAGAAGAGTCAAGTACCCAACCAAGTGGGTTTACAAATGTGACTCAGCTACCCAACCAAGTGGGTTTACAAACATGACTCAGCTACCCAACCAAGTGGGTTTACAAATTGACAAGTCCTTACATGACTGAATATTACAATTTTAAAACATGGGTCTCAACAAGACCTTTTCACCAAAATATAAATATGACCATTTATGACCAACACCAAGAAGACCTCAAGAGATATCATATAACATAACCATCATAATGCCAACAATGCATTTATACTCAGCAACACTAATGCTCCCCCTGAATCTGTGCATCCATGCATCCTTTTTATATGACTAAGGCTCCCCCTTAGTTTGTGCAACCTGAACATTTTCACCAACAAATCATCAAGGCATCTTCATCAAAACATTAGAAACATATTTATGAGAACTGGAACACCACCAGAGATACCAAACAGCACTGCAGCTGTGCTGAAGAGAGCTGAACCAACCAAGAATTGTCAGCAACCAACCATACGCGGTTTTATGTGCAGGAACTCGCGTACATACGCGACTGTGTTTCAGGAAACCCACGTATCCCAAGACACCTTCTAAGTTTCAACCAGATCTGATTCTTTGTAAGGCAAAGACAATGTTCAACTTCTTTCTGAGATATTTGACTGCTTCCCTGGACTACAGATATAACAGAATAGTGTAGTTGTGTCTTCAAGCGTCATCCAATGGTTGTAGCATAAGCCCATTAGATCCTTTGCAGCATCAATACATTCTTTCCAAAAGAGATTATCATACCAGAACAGCATCTTCAGATATGTGTCAAGCAATCATCCATGTGGTCCAAAATCACCATGATCTTCAAGATGTAACATGAAGTAACATATGTAGGAAAAAAAATCTCAACCATAGCAACCAAACTTTATATGATCAAGACCAAAGAATAAGCAGTCATATTTCCAACAATGCAACCATTAGAATTCAACCTGCTACTCCCCCTAAACCAGTGCTTCTTCCTTAACTTGTGCAATCTGAGACACCTTCAACAGCAAGTCATCAACAACAATCTCTGCATGATCTGTCCTCATCTTTGAACTATAAGACTTTCATCTCAATAATGAATGCTCTTCATCATAAAGCAACCAGGCTTCATCCATAATCTTCAACACAAGAACCCATGCATCATGTCATTATCATGAGTATAACTAGAATGATGCTAACAGTGCAATCATCAGCAGTCAGACTGATGCTCCCCCTGAACCTCTGCTTTAGATCTTCAGCTATCAGATAAATTTTCTTATCATCAATGCATACGCGACTGCGTCTTCTGGAACTCGCGTGTATACGCGACTTTAGTTAATGGAACCTGCGTATGGAAAGTGACGCATAGAAAATTTCCATCTTCCTTCATTTCTTCCTGAGCTTGTACCTCCTGTACCTGTCCTTTCCACATCAGATGCGCTGTCAGAAGTAAACATAACCAGAATAATCAAATCAACCATGAGAGTCATCATGCATTGCTCCCCTTGTGACGATACATTAATACATCTCATAATGTATCTCACATCGTTCCTGCAGTCAATCAGAGAAGTAATCTTCCAGAAGCGGATGACTGCAGTAGGGTCTGAATTCCCTACGTTTCTGATCGGTCCTCCTTCTTTTTCCAAATTTGCTTGAGCTTTCCAACTGTGTGCTGAAAATTGTCCACTTTCCCAGATCTGTTCATCCCGCATTCTTTTTCTACATGTCCATACTTGTTACAAGCATAACATCTCATGTGGCCAGAGAAATAAACATAAGAATCATAATGAGTATTTCTATTCTTCCTCCTTTTACACTCAGCTGCTGTATGTCCATACTTGTTACATGAATAACAATATCCCTTGAAGAAACCAGAGTACCTTTCTATGTAGGAACTGTTTGTTTGAGGCTGAAATGATCTGCTCCTGCAATTTGCTGCAACATGTCCATAATTATGACATTTAAAACATTCAACGTTCTTGAATGACTTCCTTTGAGAATTCATGATTGTTGATTGAGATTTTGTCTCTTTCAACACTTCAGGTTTTGCATTGACATCCTCTGAATTTTTGGCACTTCCTTGTGAGCTAGATTCTCCTTTAACAGTTTCATGGAAACCAAGACCATGTTTGATAGCAGGAGACCTTTGATTACTCATAATATTGTCCAAAATGTTAGTACTATCATGAAACCTCAAAAGTTTAACCTTTTCTTCTAATTTACCTTTGAGAATATTTACCTCAACCTCCAAGGCTTGACATTGCTTTGTCATGCTTTCTTCTTTTCTTCTTCCATCTTCAACTTGATCCTTCAGATTTAGAATCTCTTCTTTCAACCAATCTTCATTTCCTTCACATGTTTGGTGCAGCTCTTCATTCTTCTTATTTGATTTTTCCAGATCTTCTTTAAGAGAGATGATTTCTGCTTCAAGGCCTTCCTTTTCAAATGATTGTAGAGGTTCCTTATTTTTCTTACTTGATGCTTCTAAATCTTCCTGAAGACAAATGATTGCAGCTTCAAGTCCTTCATTCTTCTTGCTTGATTTTTCAAAATCTGCTTCTAGATCTTTAATTCGACTGGATGCATAAGTGTGAAACCTTTGATACTTGTCCATCTGTTCATTCAGCATTTCTATTTGATCTTTCATTTGTGAGATCATCTCTTTATAGATAGTTTCTTGCTTATTGTATGAACTTTGTAGTTCTTCTTCTTTAATCTTGAGAGCTTCTTCTAGATCCACAACTTTACTTTCACTATTGTTTGCACAAAGAAGAGTATTACAAGTGGCCTTCTCCTTTTTCTTCTTTGCCATGAGTGCTTGTAGATCTTCGTCAGAATCTGTTTCATCTTTTTCAATTTTTGCTATACATGA
Source organism: Pinus albicaulis (assembly GCA_034641835.2). Classification (NCBI taxonomy): domain Eukaryota; kingdom Viridiplantae; phylum Streptophyta; class Pinopsida; order Pinales; family Pinaceae; genus Pinus; species Pinus albicaulis. The sequence continues at coordinate 51,479 of JAXQQM020062824.1, read as the reverse complement.
TTTCTGTGGTATCTCCTTTCCTCGAGTAACCTTCTTCTTTTGCTTCTTAGCCATGAGCACTTTCAGATCTTGATCAGAATCTTCTTCATCTTCACTGGACACTTCATCATCATCTTCTTTTGCATAATAACTCTTTCTCTTCTCAAATTGTTTCCCTTTACCATGCTTTTCTCTATAAGGACATTTAGCAGCATAATGAACAACTTTTCCACACTCAAATTTCTCATATTCGATTTATTATTATCATCCTAAAGATTTAAGAGTGAACGGCAACACTTTCATCACTATGCATCTTCAAATTTTCATATTCAATTCTAAGAGCTGAGTTTCAGATTTTTTACCTTGTGTCTCCTTCCATAGCTAGGAATGATTTTGTCCCATATGTCTTTTGCCGAATGTAAACAGACTTCTTGTAGCAACTTGATCTGTGATATTGCTTCCTCTAATAAGACATTCATCGTTTGGCATTGATTTCATACTCCTTCTTTCACCAGACTGGAATACTTGCTGGGTATTGATAACCTTCTTCCACGATTGCCCATACATCTGCACCAAGACTTTGCAGATATGCTTTTGTTCATACCTTCCAGAATATCAGATTGCTTCCATTGAATAGAGGTGGCTTTATAGACAGTACTCCTTCTTGACTTCCCATTGCAATGGATCTCCTTTGAGCGATCAAGCTTCTGCACAAGGACCCGCTCTGATACCAATTTTGGGAAAAATAATAAGAGGGGGGGGTGAATCAGTATGTACAACATATTCAAAATTTTTACTTTTTCATGCACTAAAACCCATACGCTACTTTGCTGAAGCCAACTAGCATATACACGCGGATATCCTTCATATAAAACTTGCGTATACACAGAGACCTAATTATGTCATTAGTTATTTGCTTATATCATTCCATTATTCATTCATCAGATGTTCCATAAATAGTAAACATGTGCAATAAGAACAGAATAAACCATCACACCAAGCATCACACATGAACACCAGGATTTTTAGGTGGAAACCCAATTCGGGAGAAAACCACCGCTGCAGTTGCTCAGCCTTCAATATTTTAGTATAGAGAAAACATCTTATGAACAAATGTGGTGTCGGCGCAGACTTCGACTACACACGTGCACCCACCGCGTCGTTTACCAAATTCTCCCGAAGTGGAGCTCCAACCCCCTCGACTCTTTGCTTATCGCCTCTGGAAGGAGCCACACTCCCCCGATCTCGTTACCACCACCCGGGAAGGAGCTACGACCCCGACCGAAGGCTACAACCCTCAGCACCACCTTGGACCACGTTTGTCCACCTTTTCAAACTGGACCCTTTCCATACTCTTTAGCACAAACATACATCACCAACAGATACTTATCAACACAGATCAGATATCAGAAACACAGCAGAACAGATCAGATATTTCATACCCTTTCACTTCAGACAGATGTTCGCCTAGATGTTCGCCTCATCACAGATCTAAGCCTTCCATAATCAGATCTAGCAAATACAAATGTATTTCAGATCTAGATCCCCTTCTTCATCATTGGTGCATCATACATTCAGATTTATCTTCAAGTGTAACCCTTTCCATTCAGATCTACTTCAAAGAGAATTATTCATTCAAGCTCAGACATCTTGCACCCACACTTGTGATTTGCACAATGAATTTCTTCTCCTTATATAGGTTTATCTTTTTCAATACCATGGGCCAAAACAATACCATGAGCCTTCAATACCACGAGCCAAACCAATACCATGAGCCTTTAATACCACGAGTCAAACCAATACCATGAGCCTTCAATACCATGAGTCTTCAATACCACGAGTCATCAATACCATGAGCCTTCAATACCACGAGTCTTCAATACCATGAGTCTTCAATACCACAAGTCATCAATACCATGAGCCTTCAATACCACGGGCCCCTGGATTTGCACTTTTTGAGCACTTTTTCCCATACGCGACTTATCACGTTCTTTTTAGACATATCCGCGTATTCATAGAGACATAATTTTTCCATCATACTTTGAGCACATTCTGAATTCCTTTCTTCATTGCACACTGTAGAGACATCATATTTTCTTCATCAAGAACATATTCTAGCAAGCACAACTTCATCAAGTAAGTTGCCATCATCTTTATCAAGTGGGTTGCCTTTCAAGGACAACACTTAGCATCATATTGTCAACAAACATCATATCACATCAGATTTACATCATTTACCAAGTCCATAAAGTCAAGAATAACTTCATCAGGTGGATTTCCATCAAGGACAACACATGTCAACAGTCGCATGTCTTCATCTTCATTCAGTGGGTTGCCATCAAGGACAACACTCTGCATCATATTTCCAACACCTTCTCCTTAATTTTTCATTCTTCTTGCTCATTTTCTCCACAACCGTAGGTGTTGTATGAACGCATGTGGATTCAGCGTTGTCACACCTTTTGGCATTATTTTCATTTGCTATAGCAGCTTCATCCTCTCTCACCAAGTAGTAGTTGACATCAGGTGCAGATGGAAGATCTACCACATCAGTTTTGTATAAGATCATTTCCCTTCTAATGTTGCATAGTATGGTGCAAAAGCTGGAACAACATGTACAGGAGATTGATATTTGTTTGAGTGAAAAACGAATTCTCTGCTTTGATGAAAAGAAAGACTCTGTGTTTTGATCAAAAACAAGTTTTCTGCCTCAAAAAAAAATTATTGTGTGGAAGAAACACTCGTTTTGCAATGGTCACAAGCTCATGCTCGAGTTCCCTCTTCGAAACCCTTTCCAGGCATATGCTTCATGACATATGAAAATATTGTTTTATAAATCGTGTTCATGATTTCAAAAATTGAATTTTTTTTTAGAATATTTTTTACAAGTGGCAATTCATTATTTGATCTTTAGGCATATACCTTATTTCCTATACTTTGATGCTCATAATTTTGTTGCATCATAAGCCCATACCCATAATTCCATTGCATCATTTTCAACTTTGGTTATGTCCTTTGAATTACTCATTGCATTTTCACTTAGGTTTGTGTCACAATTTCATTATCTGGCATATGAATCATTTTAAACCCTTGCATACTAGTGCACCATTCCATCAAATGATATATGTGTATATTTTCTCATTGCACTTTGCAGCTTTGGTTTTGCAACTTTGTTTTATTTAATTTTAAAATGACCCTAGAATGTTCATGTTTAAAATTAAAATTTTCTTATCATGACACTAACTCTTGTTGCAAATAAAAAATTCTTAATGGGTAAAATATTAAATCCCCAATCTTTGATCAAAATGCTTATCGGGTAATGTAAGGATATATGGATTAATGTAGGTTAAATGAAAGGTATGTTAATGGTAAGGAAATTCATAAGATTATGATGATGTATGATGGTGTAATGGATAGGTTTATGATAAATGTAGAATTATGATGGAATGTAGGATAATGAGGGAAAATGTAGGGTTTTAGTAGAATGATAGGATGCATATTCAAGTTTAAATCAGTTTAACGATTCTAGAAATTTTTTCAAAATCAAAGGTTCTAAGAACATTTTTTTACTTACTGTACTTTCCCTTTCACAGTGTAGCTTGATGTTCAGAAAATGGATGTGGCTTGTCATGATAAAACTTGACTTCTTCTTATGATTAGCTTCATGTCCTTTGCCTCGATCTCGATCTTCTTTTAGGGTTGTGGTGTTGTTAGTAAGCAACTGAAAGTGAGTTTTGAGTTTCATTATATGAACTCAACATCTTGTGAATTCCACTTTGATTTGACTTGAATATTCGCTTTCATATTTTTAAATATTGGCTTTGAAAATCCTTCATCCATGGAGTTGACCTCTCAAATCTTCTTATGACCTGCAAAAACGTAGCATTTGCCTGTAATAAAATCTTAGATGATGGAGGAAATGAGACATACGGTCTCTCTTCTTCCAATAAATATGTATATTAATTACAATCAATTCTTGAAACCAAGTCCGAATATGATATACAAAGAAAATGTATTTGTTTACCCCTTTGAGGAATGGTGGCCATCCTAGACCTCCTAACAGTATTTTGTTCACAAAATCTATGTTTTATGTTCAATTACAGTGATTCCAATTCCAAGTTAAATTTAATTTATATGGCTACCTCTGGTATAAATAGGTTTTCAAAATGGTTTAAAATGATATGCCAAAAATGATGAGAAGTACCATGTTTGATAGAGTTGCTTATGAAGTTTTGACTAGACCAACAGTCACTATTTGGAGTGTAACGATTTCGTTAAAGATAGGATCAATGTGATTCCACTTGGAGATTAAAGTAGATTCATTTTTTTATTTCCATTGGAAACATGTTTTTAAAATTAGTAGGTTTGATATCACAAAATTAGTGATGAACAGACCTAGGAGGCAGAGTTTGACTATGCTGATTTTAAGACATGCAATCACTAATTGTGGAATAACTTTTTTTCCTGACCTCCAAACGGGATGATTAAAATTTTGTCTTGAACTATACTTCAATATATATCTCCATTATAATCAGGTTTTGAAAAGAAGATGATTTAATATGTGAAATATTCCAATGAACAGTCAAGATCTAGATTTGTCACCTTGCAGATTTTTCGACAAGAAGTTAGTATTTTGAGCATATCTTTTTTCATATGATGTCGGATTGAGTTGATTCAAATTTATTTGGAAACCATATTCCAAGGGCTATATTCCCTATGAATATCAGGTAAAAAAGTTTCGATTAGGACCCTAAAATCAATGTTGTACTAACTCTGTCCTTCAAAATTTTCTTGAAATCTAGTGTTTATTTTGATCATTTTTTTTTGTGATCCAAATTGAAATTTTCAAATTGGATTTAAAAAATAGATTTCAAGAGATACCTTGTTTAAAAACATTCCTTTTAAAACTGATCCTATATGGCTCCCCATAATAATATTGTTCTTAGTGATTTTTGTCATGAAATCCTTTCAAATGAGTATTGAACAATGATGTGAAGAATTTATTTATGAGAAAAATTATTATTGTGAACTCATTCCATCCATTTATTTATTTTATTCTATTCTATCCTACTCTATTGTATAAAAATAAGTCATTCCTTCAAGTATAGGAAAATTTCCAATGCATCCATTTGCGTAACAAGATGAGAATTAAACTCACATCCAAGTTTGAAATAAATTCTTGGACATGAAAATTTATCTTCTCACAAGGATTTGATGAGAAAGAACATTGAAAAACGGAGTGGTATTGTGACCAAGTTTTAAGATGATCTTTTTTTACTTGGCGTTCATTAGTTTTCATGTTACAGAATTTTTCGAGTGTCACTTGTTCAAAATGTGGAATGCAAGGGGGATCTTGTGATGCTAAAAGCTCTTCAAATTTAGGTTCTAGTGTTTGATCATTATTTCATATGATCCATGACTCATTGATCTCCTTGCTAGAAGAGTAGCCTAAGTCTTCCTCTTGTGGATCCTCTTCATCAATTCTTTGTTCCTCTTTAAACTTTTGAATTGAAGATTCACCCCTAGGGATCACTCTAGATTGTGGACAAGGATTTAAGAAGATCCTTGTCATGACATACCCTCCAAATGGCTTCTTTAACATCATTTCATTTTAGATCTTGTCGGAAAAATGGTTTTTATTGTTTTTTTTTTGATATTTTGATATTTTGATGGGGTTTTGTTTAATGACTCTATCCTCTAATCTCTATCCTAGGCATAAGAAAACTTAACTAAAAGAAATACTAGGTTTTTGCCATTTATTTTTATGTGTTTTATAAACAATCTTCCTAATTGACTATTTTGAATTATGCTTCCCCGGCAACGGCGCCAAAATGTTGGGTCAATTTACTATTGTAAACTAACACAAGTATTTATTATCAATCCAGGTTGGTGAGCTTAGAAGCATCCCCAAAGTATATGGGTTTCAATTATGATCAATTCAGAAGATGTTTATAGATGATTAGGGAAATTCATATTAGAAATATAAATCTAACTTTATTAATTTCTAAACAATAGATCAAGATACATGAAATAATAATTGAAGAGGCTCTTTTCTAAGAGGTCTTGTTTGTCCTTCATCATTGATTTCATTCTATCATTAATGCTATTGTGAAAACAGGCATTCGGGAAAAAGCAGGAAAAGATAAATCTAATCTCTAAACAATAGTTCAAGATACATTAAATAATAATTGAAGAGGCCCTTTTCTAAGAGGTCCTCATTGTCCTTCATCATTGATTTCATTCTATCATTAATGTTATTGTGAAAACAGGAATTCAGAAAAGCAGGAAAAGATGAATCTTAGTTTTGAACTCTTAATCAGATAGAAGAAGTATTTAACTTAAATACTGGTTTGTCTCTTCAGATGCAGGAAAGAAACAAGATTAAGATCCCTCAGCAATCAAAGCATGTAAAGGCATGTAAAGATAAACAAATCAAACATAAGCAACTAATTTAAAAATTTCAACTAAAAAATGAATTAAGAAGTGTACTTATATCGGTGTGGGGGCCCTCCACCCTTGCCTCACACATTGAAGGTAAACTCAGCTACTTAAGACTTCAAGCAATCAACCAGCATGTAACAGCATCAAAATATGATAGAACAGATCTTCAATTATGTCTCCAAGTTTTAGAAATAATAATAATAAGTCATACAAGTTCCATTCTATTCCTCTTGGAGAAAGAGAACTCCTATTTATACATGAATGCTTTGAAAACAAGATAAGCAACTCATAATTACAAATCCACTTTTCTCTCAACCAATATCCCTATAATTACATGATATGATCCCTTCAAATCCTAACTCATCTCTCACAAATCTTGGATAAGATATGTTATCCATATCTCCATGATCTTCTCCTTAGAATAAGCTTGAACAATTATCCTTTGAATTATTGAAATAGTGGAGGAAATGTTCAAGAGGATTTTGAATATTTCTTCCAAATAATCGTACACATTTACAAAGCTCATCCACATTTAAGATATTAGTGAAATATGCCAATTTTCCAATAATTAATCGCACATTCTCTTATAATATTAAAAATAAATAAATTGGAAAATAATGAGGTGAACCCATGGAAATGGTATGATGAATGGTTAAATGAGGTGATGGAATGTGAGGAATGGTGATGATAAACATGATGAAAATGTGACAATTACGAGACCCAACAAGACTCTCTGTTTACATCTAATTTTTTGATAATTGTTTAGTTATTAATAGGGACTCAGTTCAAATTGAGTAGAATATATGATCATAAAATGGATGGGTATATGGAAATATTGAATTAGATTGTGGAAGGCATGCACAATATGTATGTTATGGATAACCAAACCCATTTGGAGTACCTATTCTTACTGTATTTTTCTAATAATAATAGTCACTACAACTCAATTAGGATGCCCCCTTATCACTCTTTATATGGAAGGTCGTGCAAGACACCTTTGTTTTGGGAAATGTTAGAGGACCAAGTGACAATAACACCTAAATTAACCAACAAATGGTGGATAAGGTTATTTTGATTAGGCAATGGTTAAAGGAGGCATCTGATAGAAAGAATATTATGTCTATGAGCATATAACTAACTGAAGTTGTGAGATCAATTTTTTATTTGTATTATACGCTTAATAAGTGTACCATTCAATTTGTAAATGGGACAAAGTTATCACCTAATTTATAGGGTCATTTAAATTTTGAGAAATAATTGGACAAATTTCATATCATATTCTTTAGTCATCCAATTGCATAATACTTGTGATGTTTTTCATGCATTTCTATTACGATATCATGTTGATGACAAATCTCATAATTTGAATTGAAAGGAATTGCAAGGGTCATATATCGAAACCATTATGGTTGAACCATTACACATATTAGACTATAAGGGTTGAGAACTTGGACACTACTTTGTGACTATGTTAAGGTCTAGTGAGACAAATATAGCCTAAGGTCTACAAGAGGAGGACATGGGGCCCATATATCAAGATCACCCCCCACTTTTTTTACCATAGATTTAGGAAGAAGTTTTATGAAGGATGGTTGTATGTAATACCTCATTTTTACCTAAATAGATAAATTTACATTATGGCCTAATTGATTTTCATTATCTACTGACTTTGAAACACTATTAAACATTGACACTTTAGTTTATGGACATGTGGACATATACACATGTAAATACTATGCATAATTATTTTAATGTTGTTAAGAATAGATTTTATGTGACTTAATTCAATCATGTAAGTTTTAATTGAAGGATTTTGATACATGGACACCAATTTTAATTTTATGCTTTAAATGCAGTTACTAGCATGTATGGGATGGAATAGTTGATTGACATTGTTCATCGATGAATAACATAGTAATCATATGTCAATCATCTATTTCATCCCATACATGGTAGTAACTAAATTTAAAACATATCATTAAACTCAGTTTCCATTTATGGTTATGCATTATATTATGTTGTTAGCTAGCCTATAGGTTTAAAGGGCCATTAGAGAAATTTTGAGGTCTAAAATGGGCCTCCTAAGAACAACGTACAACCAAAATAAAATTTATAAGAACCAATAGGATTAAAGATGATGATGTCAACCATGGGGTATGATTCACCATTTTTGGGGTTAAAAAGTAAAATATTAAAAAATAATAAAATAATAAAACTACTTTTTCAACTTGTATTTGCAACTTATCTCCATCGAGTTTTACTCAAATTTCAAGCCAGAGTACTTGTTGGATTCCAAAATTTAATTCCTCATCCAATGAGTAACCACGTTGCATACTTTCAATGGACCCTACTACATGAAAAATAAGAAATACAAGAAATTTTTTTATTGCAATCATGTTTTTCATGTATTTCGCATTTTTCGTGTACTAGGGTCTATCGAAAATATGGAACATGGGTACTCCTTGTGTTAGCACTCAACCGGATCTCTAAGGCTAATGAAGAGACCAGCAAAGGTAACCACATACCAATATTTCACCAAGTAGCTAGCCCTATTAGGCAAGAGAGGGCTCTCTCCAATAAATCACAGCAAAGATGACTAGATAAAGAGGATTTTAGGTTAGGTATATTAGCACTATGGTTTGATTGATTGATTTTGAGGTGTTGGATGGTGAATAGGTCAGGGATGAACTAGGTCAGGGGAAAAAAGGATCAAAATTGCAGAGACTTGATGGGGCAAGGTAGGTAAGAACTTTAACACATTTAGGTATCTTGATGGAGTGGATTAGACTGCTAGTGTTTCATAAAAGAGCATTGGAAACGTGAATTCTTTTCAATTATAATAAGATGAAACAAAACTGTAACTATTCCTCCAAAACAGAGCATCAGCTAATGAATTATGTCTACCTGACTTAGGAATCAATTACATTCAGAGATGGCATGAATATGAAAATCACAATACATTCAAACATTTTCAAACATAAGAGGAAACATTATTAAAACACATTACCACAGGAATACCACCAAAATAGTTGTAACTCAGTCTATTAGTTCCTGCCAAAAGTATGATTACACTAGTGTTCAATGATCAATTCTATAACATCCAACCCTTGAAATGACAAAGGAAATGAAAGATATAGAACAAAAACTACTTCTCCCACTCTTAGGGGTCGAATCCATGACTTCTGGAGCTGATCCCAAAAGTTCTCAATTGGAATTCTAATGACTAGGGATGTCAACAAACTCATCCCTATCATTCATGAAAATGATTCACTTCGACCCAAAATTACATATTTACCTGATGTATCTACCTCTAGTACCTATTTATGACACAATTACATTTATGTTTTATAATTACATCAGTAAATATCCTTGTAATCCATCAATCAACTGAGAAAACTGGAAAATTCTGAAAAAATCCAGTCAACTGTAAAAAGTGGAGTGTGCCTAGTGAAAAGTGCAGCATGGGCCTTTAAACTGAATTTTGAGTGACTTACTAAAGTCCAAATTGGGCCCAAGATGGCTCATTGGAAATCTCTTCCAGTATAGTATTTAGAAATGTGCTCAAGCTCTAAAAAATTTTGAGTGAAGATCCTCAAATAAGAAATCTCCCATGATTGGTCAGAAAGCACATCAAGAGGCTAAAAAAGGAGGTAGAAAGGTGTTTTTTGACAGGTATTTTACCATTTCCACCTGTCAAAAGCTTTGTTTTTTTATGTTCGTGTAGTAAAAAGTTGATGTATACATCATGATGAATCCAAATCTGCAGAACGTTTCTCATTTGGAGGCCTCCACAAAAACAGAAGTGTGGTCCACACTGCTCTTTTGCAGTTAGACTGTACAAAAATTACCAAATTTCTCGGTTTTCTGGAAAAATTGGCCTCAAAGATGGAGCTATATCTCACTAACCATGAAATTTTTTGCAAAAATGAAAGTGTTTTTTTTTTCTTTGGCATGTTAGGAACAATAACCTCCTCTCGTTTCTTAATATTCTTCTCTGATTGTCCACAACCTTCACTGCAAAAAGGTATCTAAAATGGGACTTTGCATAGGCAGGAAAATAGGCTGTGAATATGTAAATGGATATCTCATTATGTAATATACGTGTAAAAAGTGAAATAGTTGTTTGTACTTTGATATCATAGGAAAAAAACCTCCTCTAGTTTCCAAAAATTAATCTTTTTTTGGCCACAATAAGTTCTGCAAAAATATTACTAAACAAGACATTTCTGGAAATTGTGTCCCCAAAGATTTTTTCAAATTTCCCAATTTTTTTCAAAATTTACTCAAAATTGCTCCAGAATTGCTTCATGGAGACCTGGGATGGTATGATATGATATCATGGGTGCACCAATAATCAAATCCAACTTATCCTTCTCTTTCTTCTTGATTAGGGTTTCCTTTACTGTGATTTAAAGTAGGGTTTGTAGTTTTGAATCTTTAGGTCTTGGTTCTTGAACCGTTTCTCACCTTGATTAGGTATCCTTGTGGCTGCTGCTATGATTTTAGTTGAGATGGTAAAGGTTACCCTTACAATATTGAGTAGGTATTTTTGTAGGTTTGTGATGAAGATATTGGTCAAATCTAGATGGCTCTGCACTCTTTGGACCATTTCACAAGACTCAAAACAACCCACATGCTGGAAGCATTTGACATCAATTCCCAAGTGTCTGATGACTCAAGTCATGACTCAAGTCTTAAGATTCTACCTCTTTTGTTGTAGGTCTTTCTCCCTTCCTCCATTATGTTCAGTTTGTCTAGAAACCCTAGGGAAGAAGGGGAAGGGAAAGGGAGTAGGATTATAGGGTTAGGGAGATGGGATGAGTGAGGTAGAATTTGGGGAAGTGTGTAACAGAGTTAGGAATATTAGGGAAGTGACGGGGAGTTGTTTGGTCAATTTAGTGTGTCCTAAATTGCTGCATTTAATTTTTCAATCCGGGATTCGTAAGCTGATGAAGTGCGGCGCACTATATGTGCAAGATAACCTATTTCTTAACTTTTTGTCGTTTTTTGTTTTCTAAGATGAAATGGAAATTCTAAAATGAAAACAAGTATGGTTATGTTTGTTCAAGGAAATGATATCCTCTATAATGATTTACCAACTTGAAACTTAAAAAGGAATTTGAAAATTACAATGACAAAACTTGAAAGGAAATGAAAATGTGCTGCTGAAATGAAAAGGTGCTGCTAGTCTAATAAATCAAAAACAGTGAACTAGTGAGCATGAAACCAAACTATTCTTGCTGCTGTCTAAACACAAAATAAATTATGCTGAAAGAAATCCAAAAGTTGCAATAAAGTAAATCTAAATCAAATTACATCAATTTGTCTTCTGATCCCTCATCAGTAGTCCAGCTATGATTTTCGGAAGTAACTATAAACAACTTGAGTAACTGATATCTAACTTGCAGAAAGTAAACTAATATCAAATCATACATTCATAATTCAATCCCTCACCATCAGTCCAGCTATGGCTTTCGGAGGTAACTGAAGATGTCATGCACAATCTAATATATCTAAATTTGCAGAAAGGAAACTAATACCAAACTACACATTTCATAATACAATCCCTCACCATCAGTCCAGCTGTGGCTTTCGGAGGCAACTGAAGATGTTATGAGCAGTTTAATATATCTAAATTTGCAGAAAGGAAAATAATATCAAACTACACATTTCATAATACAATCCCTCACCATCAGTCCAGTTGTGGCTTTCCGAGGCAACTAAAGATGTTATGAGTAGTTTAATATATCTAAATTTGCAGAAAGGAAACTAATATCAAACTACACATTTCATAATACAATCCCTCACCATCAGTCCAGCTGTGGCTTTCGGAGGCAACTGAAGATGTTATGAGCAGTTTAATATATCTAAATTTAACTACCGAAGCAAATGAGCAAAACTGAATTAAACAAAGCAGTACTGAAATTAAACATAAACTAAGAAAAACAAATTAGCAGCAGAACAATGTTAATCCCATGTCATTAGTCAAAAATCTATGAAAATGCCCGGGCTGCCTATCTATAACCTGAAATAAGAACACTGATCAGTGATTAACAACATAAAACATGAAAGACAGAAGTGAAATGGAAAGCATGAAAGTTTATAAACAGAAATGAAGTATATGAAAAATGCAATGTATAAACATGTGAATGGATTATGGTACAATGAGCTTTAAAGAAATGAAATAAGAACTATACAATAATTCACATAACCTCAGCTGAGCAGGGGCCCCACCAGCCTTGGCAACAATCTTCAAGTACGAATTACGTTGGAAAATAGAGTCTTCTTATATTAAAATGCAGTCATAACAGTAAGGTGGCATATAAGACTAATAAAGAAAGCAGAATTACATTGGCTGAGTGCATCAATAAAATATAACGCAGACCATTAATCAGATAACGATATGCGTAGGCAAACTTATTTATATATCAGTAAGAAATATAATTGTCTCCTAAAGTTTATGGCCGGGTGGAGAACATAATAGACTATTGTCATTCATGAACTAGGATCATGGCCAGGGAGCAAAAAGTAAATCAAGATAGTGATGCTTTAATCTTTACCATGGAGCCATGTACATATGTCTGACTGTCCTCCCGCAAGCTCGTAAATGGCCATATGAACCTACGGGATACCTAAACAGAGCCCGACACCGGTGAGACTCATGTAACATTTCCCATGTGGACGCCTTGTCCCAGCCTCTTTAGATGAGCTGCTCAACCACAGGGACACGAACCATGTCCACGTCATTCCTGACCTGCCCATGTGGCTCGTTTCCCTTGTAGACACCTGTAGCATAGAGTTTCACAAAATATCTGCGGAAAGTTGCAGCAGCTGCGAAAAGTGGCAAGATTCCGCAGCTGAATGAACAAAATCTAAATCAAATAGAAAACAAAAAAATATAATTAAAAACCATGTTAGATGCTCTTTTGCACATGATATTGACAACTTGGGAGGTTCAGGTGAGTGAAAAAGGTATAGAAAAGTGTATGGAAAAGATGCAGATTTGAGACTCAACATACCCCCACTGTGAAGGTGTTGCATGTCCTCATACAACCAAAATTTTGATATTCCTTCCTTAGTTCATATGCCTTGACACTTCAGCCAGCACATCCAATCCTCTCCTCCTCTTCCTTGGTGCTGCCAACATTCTGGGTTTCTTCATTAAGCACCTAAATTTAATATTAACCAGTGCTCTGCTTAACTTCTGGCATTTCCTTTTCAATTTCTTGTTCTTCTTCTGCCATATTCCCAGATGTAGCATGGTATTATCATGAATGATTTTGTCCAGTTTGCCTTGTTCCTTCAATGTCTCATTTTCATTTTTGATGTGTCTATTTAAAAGCTCTAGCTCAAAGACTTCATGTTTTAGTGATTGGACTAAATCATCCTGTACTGTATGAGGCTGAATGGACGAAGTACTGGGACCTGTAGCTGCCTTTTCCAAAGATTCTATATAGTCATATACTTCCTGCTGCTTGGGGTCTATATCAGGTGTCATTTTTATTGGGTTGTCCCCAAGATGCCGTGAAGGAGAGTTATCTTCAAAATCTGGCTGAGAAGGACTCACATCAACATCTTGCTGAGAATGGGATGGAGTATGTTCAATGTCTGACTAAGAATGAAATGAACCAGGTTCACTATCTGACTGAGATGGACTATGGTCAGTTGGGGACTGTTCAGATGTTTCCTCTCCCAAGTCAATGAAATGAGGACCCTTCATTTGCATTTTCCTCAATTTCCCCTTAAGTCTGCTGCTTCTTCTCACACGCTGTGGTGCACTATCCTTTTGTTTTTGTTTCCCTTTTTCTGTCTTCTTGGCCATAGAGGAATGTTTTTGAAGATAAATTAATCTTTCAGATAACACTTGGTGATCTTCTTCTTCGGAAGAAGGGGTTTTATGTATAGCCTCAATAGTTTTTCTCTCTTTTGGTGTTATTGGCTTCTTACCCTTGATTTCTTTCTTCTTTCTCTTTGACAGTCTCTCTTCCCTATCAGTTCTTTCAATTGTAGTAGTAGGAGTATTTTGGATTTCATCAATTGTTCTTTTTCTCCTACTTCTTCTTGTTGTGCTACCTTCAGGAATTTCTTGAGTAGGATTAATTTGGGTTTCATCATTTATTCTTTTTCTTCTACTCCTTCTTGTTGTACTACCTTCAGGAATTTCCTGAGGTTCCTCAAAGAAATTTCTAACCAGAAATTGTTCCCATGTGTCTTTCTTTTCCTTTAACTCCTTTTCAATCAAAATTTTTACAAGGCCGTGGTGATATAGATGGGGTTCTACATCTCCTAAATGTTTTTGAACAGTCACGGACATTTTATTCAAACTATTGAATAGAAAATATGGGAGATTGAGAGTTTGATTATCTAGAAAATTCATCAGTAACCTGGTATGGTACATATACATGGACCCAAAACGGCCTTCACATGTAATGAATTTCTGAACAACTAGCAGCAAAGTAGCCCATTCCTCTTTCAATGCATGCACAGGAATTTCTCTTTTAAAAATAGTTATGTCCATACCTTGGTTTCGTAAGATTGTTCTCCATGCTTCATCACTGATGCTTTTATTCTTAAACCAACGCTCACCCTCCTGAAGAAGTTCCGTGGCTGTTGCTATAGATGCTTCATTGACCGCAAACTTAAGGTCTCCAATCTCTGCTTCCAAGCCATTAAACGACCTTGCAAATGCCTTCGTCACTTCTTTATGATAACCTCTGAATTTCTGGATAAACCGCAGCCAATTTGCTTTCTTCAATATCTCCTTTACTTGCGGATATCCCTCTATAAACTTAGGTCCTTCCGGTTCTGCTCTTAGCAATTTACCCATTTTTTTTCTTTCTGCCCTTCACAAATTTTCCTGCGTGAGGGTTTAATGGAAACAGAACAGTTGAATGCATAGAGATGAGCACAATGACTGTGGGTAAATGTCAGAGAGTGGGTATACAGATTATAACGTAATAGAGAGCGGAATGGAGTGAACAGAACAGAGAGGGGTTTTCGTGAGCACAACAGAGAGCACGACAGAGAGATTAACAGAGTATAACACATCTGGCAGCGTTTTGAATTTTGGTGGCTGCACAATAAATATGAGCACGTTTCAACAACGGTTATGGATTTATGCGGCTGTAAGAGTCCGTGGTCAAATCAAATACGTCTCATTGTCACCAATGGAATATTGGAACATGAGTGAAGATCGGGGGTTTTAATGATGGAACCGTTTGAGAATGAATGCGAGAGGATAATATGGAGATCGTGAAAGGTTACGGAATTGTCAATATAATCATTGCACATAATGGATAGAGCTTATGGTTCAGAACTATATAAAAATGTGTTTTTCAATGCTATTTGAAATAAATTTTATTCATACCTTTGGAATCTTTGCCTTTTCCCTTGGCCTTCAACTAATTGCTCTTCATTGGTGTCTTGAATGCTACATGTCTTCATTTTTTTTTATCCTCTTACCTGCATTTTATTTCATGATTATGGAAATAACATCTGGCTGTACATTCTTTTGAAAACAGAGTTGTAGCTGCGGAATCTGCTTCTGGCTGCGGAAACTGGAGTCAGCTGCGGAAACAGATGTCAGCTGCGAAAACTGACACAACTATTATTTGGATGGATGGAGATGAACAGATGACAAATGACCAGATGGAAATGGTCATGAAAAAGATTTTTATTGATGAAATGGAATGAAACAGATAAAATGAAATGGAATGGAGTGAAATGAAGTGAAATGAAATGGAATAAAGTGGAATGGAATGGAGTGGGTGGTCACAAAACTTGTGAAATGAAAGAGAGATTTTTATTTTTATTTTGGAAAATATAGAGTGTCAGGTGTCCCTGATTTTCACCCTATATTTTCTGTATAAGACTGCCAATCAGTGATTGGTTTTCAGGCTTTTACAAATTTTGTTTTTTTCTTTTTTTTTCTTTTTTTTTTTAACTGAAAAGAACAAAAGCTAGGCTGGTGGAGAAGAAGAATTCTTCTGTACCAGCCTGATTGCAGAACTTTCTTGAAACATTTTGAAAAAATCCTCTTTTGAGAGTGGCTTATGATAAACTTTCAATATATGGCCATTCACAATAAGAGGAGTTTGAAACTCATCAATGGTCTTGATTCTTACCGCTCCATTGCTAAAGATCTTGTCAATCTCATATGGCCCAAGCCAATGAGTCCGAAATTTTCCTTGAAAATCTTTAAACTTGGAATCAAATAACAATGCCCAATCTCCTTCTTGAAACTTCTTCTCTTTGATGTACTTGTCATGCCATTTAGCTCTTTGATATTGAACTAGATCAGTTCTTAGAATTGCCTCTTGTCTAATCTCATCTAGCTCATTCAACTGCTCCATTCTATGCTTTTGGGCTTCTGATAAGTCCATCCCCAACTGAACTGCTATCTTGAAGGTCTTGACTTGGAACTCAATTGGGAGCAAGACTTCTTTCCCATAAACAAGTTCATAGGGAGAATGTCCTGTTGTATTTCTCCATGTAGTTCTGTAGGCCCAAAGGCTTCAGGAAGCCTTTCTACCCAATCTCTTCTATGTAGATGAACAGTTTTGGTGATGATACTTTCAAGAACTTTATTTGTGGAATCCACTTGACCATTTGCTTGCGGATGGTAAGGAGTAGATCTTCTGTGCTTGATTTTGTATTCTTCCATCAATTTCTCCACCAAGTTGGATGTGAATTGGCTTCCCTGATCTGTCACAATTTCTCTTGGAACACCAAAGCGAGTAAAAATATCCTCATAAAGAAAATGAACAACTGAATTTTCAGTAGCAGATACTAAAGCTTTGGCTTCTACCCATTTAGTAACATAATCAGTACAAACCAATATATACTTCTTTTGCTTAGATGGTGGATTAATAGGTCCAATGAAATCTAAAGCCCATTTTTCAAAGGGTTCAATGAGTACTTGTGTTTGCAATGGCATTTCATTTGAAAGGGTAGGTTTCCCTACTCTTTGGCAGCTGTCACACCTTTTGACATATTTTTTTGCATCTTTGAAGAGGGAGGGCCAATAATATCCTAAAGAGAGGATTTTATAGGCCGTCCTTTTGTCTGCAAAGTGTCCGCCGCATGGTTCATCATGACATGCCTTAAGAATATCAGGCATTTCATCTTCCCTGACACATCTTCTGATCACAAGATCTGGCCCTGTTTTAAACAATTCGTTAGAAATCCATGAATATTTTGAACTCTCCCGAATAATTTTTCGTTTTTCACTTGGAAATAAATGTGAAGGTAGTTTCCCTGTAACCAAATAGTTAGCAATATCTGCATACCAAGGAGTTTTAATAGTTACCGCAAACAAGTATTCATCAGGAAACTTATCCTCTACAGGAGAATCTTCTTTAGTATTCTGAATCCTAGACAAGAAATCAGCTACTGTATTTTGTTTTCCCGGTCTATCCAACACAGTAATATTGAATTCTTGCAAAAGTAAAATCCATCTTGTCACTCTGCCATTAGTAACAGGTTTGTTCATTAAATATCTAATTGCAGAATGGTCAGTATGAATAAAAGTTTCATAGCCTGTTATGTAATGTCTAAACTTATTAATCGCATGAACAACAGCTAAAAACTCTTTTTCAGTCACAGTATAGTTCAACTCTGTGGGAGTCAAATTTTTACTGGTATAATAAATGGCATAAGGAACTAAATCTTTTTGACCCAACACAGCTCCTAGAGCTGTATCTGAAGCATCCGTAGAAATATGGAAAGGGAGTTTCCAATTTGGTCCTCTCAAGATAGGTGCTTCAGATATTCGTTTTTTCAAAGTTTCAAAAGTTGATTGACAATCAGGATCCCATTTAAATTCACAATCTTTTGTAAGCAATTTGAAGAGTGGAGATGCAATTTTAGTGAAGTTTTCTATAAATCTTCTATAGTAACCAGTAAATCCTATAAAACTTCTAACATCTCTTTGACAATTTGGAATAGGCAACTTGGAGATGACTTCAACTTTTGATCTATCAACCTTAATCCCATCTCCTATAATATGATGTCCTAAAACAATCCCTTCTGTAAACATCATAAAGCATTTTTCATGACTTAATGAAAGGTTTGTTTCTTTACATATTATAAGAACTTTTTCCAAATTTTCTAATGCCTCTTCAAATGAATTACCATAAACTGTAAAATCATCCATATAAACCTCTACACAATCATGGATTAGATTAGAAAAAATTCCTAGTATTGCTCTTTGGAATGTTGCAGGTGCATTACATAACCCAAAAGGAAGTACTCGGTAGGCAAAAGTTCCCCATGGACAAGTAAATGTGGTCTTATCTTGATCCTCAGGTGCTACCTGAATTTGATTATAGCCACTAAAACCATCCAAAAATGAAAAGTACTTTTTACCTGCTAATGTGTCTAATACCTGATCAATAAAAGGTAAAGGAAAGTGATCCTTCAAAGTTGCTTTGTTCAATTCCCTGTAATCAATGCATACCCTCCATTTACCATTCTTTTTAGGTACTATCACCAAAGGAGAAACCCATCGGCTATCTGAAATTGGATAAATGAAGTTTACATTGAGAAGTTTTTGGAGCTCTTCTTTCACTATCTCCCTAAGATTTGGATTCATCCTTCTTTGAGGTTGTCTAATTGGTCTACTGTTTTCCTCAATATAGATATGATGGATACAAGTCTTAGGATCAATACCTTTCATGTCAGTATACTCCCATGCAAATGCAGTAGAATGTTTTTGCAAGATTTTGGTTAGTTCTTCTTGTTGTGATTCTTCCAAGTGTTTGTTGATATTCAGTGTTTTTCCTGGAAAAATCTCAATAGTAGAACTACCAAACTCTTCCATAGAGTAAAGAGACATTTGTCTTGATGATAAATATTCTATGTCAGATTCCAACCGAAATTGTGTGGGGTCATATTCTGAAGATATCTCAAAATTTTCTAATGTGTTCAGAATTTGACTATCCTCACTGATTTCAGAAATGGTAAAGACAGGTTGTATAGTGTCCTCATCATCAACCCATTAATTGTCTCCTACTTCTGTGATTGCTCTTGCTGGAGGATACAAATTGAATTTCTTTGTCGAATTACCATTAGAAATGTACATGTCCCCAGATCTACAACTAATAAAAGCATCAGCTGTGGCTAGCCAAGGTCTTCCTAAGATAAGTGGATGCCCTCCTAGATTACTCTTGGGAGTCAAAATCATAAAATCTACCGGATATTCCCAAGAATCTAAGGAGACTGAAATATCTTCTAATACACCATCTGGTTTAATAATTGATCGATCTGCAAGTTGCAGTAAAGTAGGTGTAAAAACAAGGTTAGGAAGTTTTAGCTGGTCCATAGTTTGTCTACTCATAATGTTGATAGCAGCCCCTAAGTCAATCAATGTGTTTGGAATTTCTATCCCATTTATATGTGTCTTAACAATTGGACTTCCTGGATCTACATACTTCTACATGGTAATTTTTCCCATCATAATATCTGCAATCTTTCCTACCAGGTGGATTCTTCTTGTGTCTTTTAGTTTCCTTCCTGGTCTTTTGAAACTCAACTCCTTTATTGTTTTTGCTAGAATAGGAATCTCTCGAATGGCTTGTAACAAGGGAATCTTGATACAAACATTCTTCAATTCATCTAGAAATTCATAGTTAGGCAACAAGATTTGTTTTTCCACCCCCTTGTCAATTTGTAGTCTTTTAGGAAAAGGAGGTGTAGATAAAGATGCAGGTTGCTCAACTATAGGAGTTGTGGGGGTTAACTTTTCTTTTTCTTTTTGAATGCTTGAATTTTGAAGAGATGCTTCCTCAGAACTCTTATTGACTTGAAGAGAATCCTCCTCAGAGGTATCTTGCTCTTGAATATCTATAGAAGGTTTTTCTAAAACTCTACCAGATCTGAGTTGTACATCATTGAGAGGAACAATCATATAGGTAGGAAATTGTTGTTCTTCTACCATGTAAGTATTCTGAGGATTCTTATTGTTAGGATTTGGCAATGGCTGAGCTGGAAGTTGATTTGTCTTTTGTTGATATGGGAGCATGAGTTGAGGATTTGGATTTTGTTGAGAAGGTTGTTGTTGTGGAAATGGCAATGAAAGTTGTGGATTTGGGTTTGGAAGTTGTGGAGCTTGTTGATTTTTAAAAGATGGAGGATATTGATAAAATTGAGAAAATCTCCCATAAGGATTTTGCATCCCTTGTACCCATGGCTGATATGGATTTTGATGTTGGGGCCAAGGTTGTTGCCAAGGATTCCAATTTGGTGGGGTTTGAAGATTCATAGGGTTGTTAAACCCTTGAGTTTGTTCTCCATGCCAAGGTCTTCTTGCAACAAAACAGAGAGATTCTACCGAATTTGGGTCTTCTTGAAAGACAGCTTTGAGTCCAGGAATTGAAGGACAATCCTTGATCTCATGATTCTCTGAGCAAATTATACATGTTTCTACAATTTTTGCATCCAAGGGACATTCCCTTAAAGCATGTTTCTTCCTACATTTCGGACAAAAGATGGCTAGAGCATCTGTTTCTGCTTTCTGCTTATTTTGGATTTTAAGGGTGTCTAGTTGTTCACTAAGGCTCCCTAAGATATCAGTTTTGAATTCATCAAGCATATTACCAATCTCTGCCCTACTTACTGATCCAGTTGCAGATTTGTTAGCCCTAATAAGAGAAGGATCCCTAGGCCCTTTTCATGTTTTAGATTTTCCTCTTGAGAGATGGACACATAGTTCTGTTATGTCACGAAGTGGGAGTTGAGAAATGTATCCTTTCCCCATCATGTTTAAAATATCTATCCATTCATCTCTAATGGCTTTTAATATGAGCGCTTTCAAGGTTTCATCATCTAAGTTGCTCATCTTTTCTCTTTTCAAGTTGTATTGAAATCTTTCAAGTAAGTCTTCCAAATTTTCATCTTCTTTTTGCATCATTTTGAATACCTCATCCTTGTGATTGGTGGGCATACAATAGTCCAAGTATCTATCCAAAAATGTTTTTTTCATATCATTCCAAGTCCTAATAGATTGAGTGGCCAATCCCATGAACCATTTCAAAGCAGATCCCTTCAATGTTGAAGGAAACAGTTTGAGTTTTTGAGAGTCTTCCATATAGTCATAGGTTCGGCACACAACTTCAAACTCAAACAGAAATGTTTCAGGATCCTCACTTCGCAATCCATAAAAGTTAGGGAGAACATATGGTGAGATATTTTTCATCGTTGCATGAGTTTCCTCATCAACTATAGGGAATCCAAACAAGTTGTTTCCTTCCCTATTTCTACCATTATTTCCTTCACCATTGTTGTCTCCATTGTTTCCTCCTCTTCTACCTCTACCTCTACCTCCATCTATTACTTCCTCTGCCATGACAGTTTCTTTAGAGTCCTTAAAGTCCTCTAGTTCTTCTATCAAGGGAGGATGAGAGAGAGTCTCTTTGTTTTCTAAATGGGATTTAGTAGGTGGTATAGGAGAATCCTCTAATTCAGCTGCTCCTTGAATTCCAAAAATCTTAAGGCTAGGGTAGATGGTGGTGAATCTGGTCTATGCCTTGAAGAAGATGGAGTTGTGAAAATCGAACTCTTGGCTTTAGCTATAAACCTTCCCCTAGAATCTCTTGCTCTATGCATGTCATTTTTTATTTTTTTAAAAGTTGGGCTAATAATTCTCTTTCTGATCTTCCAGGTCACACTAGGTGCAAGAAGAGAGCATACTTAAGAAATTACCGAACCAATAACTCTCTTTTCTGATCCTCCAGATCACACTAGGTGCAAGAGGAGAGCATACTTCAAGAAGTTATCAAGTTTTCCCTTCTTTTATGATTTTGTGTTTTTTTTTTAAGAAATTGGCTACCTAGTTACACTTCCCCGGCAACGGCGCCAAAATGTTTGGTCAATTTAGTGTGTCCTAAATTGTTGCATTTAATTTTTCAATCCGGGATTCGTAAGCTGATGAAGTGCGGCGCACTATATGTGCAAGATAACCTATTTCTTAACTTTTTGTCATTTTTGGTTTTCTAAGATGAAATGGAAATTCTAAAATGAAAACAAGTATGGTTATGTTTTTTCAAGGAAATGATATCCTCTATAATGATTTACCAACTTGAAACTTAAAAAGGAATTTGAAAATTACAATGACAAAACTTGAAAGGAAATGAAAAT
This sequence comes from Pinus albicaulis, assembly GCA_034641835.2. NCBI lineage: Eukaryota > Viridiplantae > Streptophyta > Pinopsida > Pinales > Pinaceae > Pinus > Pinus albicaulis. The sequence goes on along the minus strand of JAXQQM020062824.1, from coordinate 28,925 downwards.
ATGCTGCTGAAATGAAAAGGTGCTGCTAGTCTAATAAATCAAAACAATGAACTAGTGAGCATGAAACCAAACTATTCTTGCTGCTGTCTAAACACAAAATAAATTATGCTGAAAGAAATCCAAAATTTGCAATAAAGTAAATCTAAATCAATTTACATCAACTTGTCTTCTGATCCCTCATCATTAGTCCAGCTATGATTTTCGGAAGTAACCATGAACAACTTGAGTAACTGATATCTAACTTGCAGAAAGTAAACTAATATCAAATCATACATTCATAATTCAATCCCCCTCACCATCAGTCCAGCTGTGGCTTTCGGAGGTAACTGAAGATGTCATGCACAATTTAATATTTCTAACTTGCAGAAAGGAAACTAATACCAAACTACACATTTCATAATACAATCCCTCACCATCAGTCCAGCTGTGGCTTTCGGAGGCAATTGAAGATGTTATGAGCAGTTTAATATATCTAAATTTGCAGAAAGGAAACTAATACTAAACTACACATTTCATAATACAATCCCTCACCATCAGTCCAGCTGTGGCTTTCGGAGGCAACTGAAGATGTCATGCACAATTTAATATATCTAATTTTACAGAAAGGAAACTAATACTAAACTACACATTTCATAATACAATCCCTCACCATCAGTCCAGTTGTGGCTTTCGGAGGCAACTGAAGATGTTATGAGCAGTTTAATATGTCTAAATTTAACTACTGAAGCAAATAAACAAAACTGAATTAAACAAAGCAAAACTGAAATTAAACAGAAACTAAGAAAAAAAAATTAGCAGCAGAATAATGTTAATCCCATGTCATTAGTCAAAAAGCTATGAAAATGTCAGGGCTGCCTATCTATAACCTGAAAAAAGAACACTGATCAGTGATTAACAACATAAAACATGAAAGACAGAAGTGAAATGGAAAGCATGAAAGTTTATAAACAGAAATGAAGTATATGAAAAATGCAATGTATAAACATGTGAATGGATTATGGTACAATGAGCTTTAAAGAAATGAAATAAGAACTATACAATAATGCACATAACCTCAGCTGAGCAGGGGCCCTCTACACCATCCTTGGCAACAATCTTCAAGTACGAATTAAGTCTGAAAACAGAGTCTTCTTATATTAAAATGCAATCATAACAGTAAGGTGGTATTACAGCACTAAGGCAGCGTAATTACATTACAGAGCAGACTAATAAAAGATAACAGAGACTAATCGAGAGTAACTCTATATGTGTATGCAAACACATTATATATAACAAAAGAAATATAACTGTCTCCTAAAGTTTATGCTGGTGGAGAACACGTAGACCATTACGTCCACGAATCTAGGATCATGGCCATGTTGCAAAGTAAATCTATGAGGAGTGGATGCTTGAATTCGAATATGGAGCCATGTACAGATGTCGACTCGTCCTCCGCAAGCTCAGAAACGGCCATATGAACCTTTACGTGACACGAAACAGAGTCCTGTCACCGTGAGACTCCATGGTTGACTTCCATGTGGACGCCTTTGACCGCGGCTTCTTTAGATGAGTTTGCTCGAACCAATAGGACACGAACCATGTCCACATCATTTCTGACCTGCCCATGTGGCTCGTTTTCCCTGTAGACACCTGTAACATAGAGTTTCACAAAATGGTTGCGGAAAGTTGCAGCAGCTGCGGAAAGTGGCAAGATTCCGCAGCTAAATGAACAAAATCTAAATCAAACAGCAGACACAAAAATATAGTTAAAAACCATGTTAGATGCTCTTTTGCAATTAACATACAATGATATTGACAACTTGGGAGGTTCAGGTGGATGAAAAAGGTATAATAAAGTTTATGGAAGAGATGCAGATTTGAGACTCAACAGGAGTTGAAATGATAAGGGAGATAGGGTATGGAATTCAAATATAGGGAGGTAGTCTAGATGCCTAGTAAATCGCAGCTAAGGGGTAGGGTTTTAGGGAATAGAGCTTGGGAATGGGAAATGAGTGAATATAAGGGTAGTGGGGAATGAGTTAGGGTGTAGGGAGGTAAACAGTGTCCAGGGGAAATAAATTAAGCTTGTAAATTGTGAAACTAGGGTTTCATTGCTTAAAATACAACATAGAGGGTAAGGAATGGTATGCACCATAAATTCAACACCACAAACTGAAAGGAGGGGCTATGAAGGTGCAACTTACTTGGAAACAAGTGTAGAAAACCTGAAATTGTGCTTAGAACCTTTGCAAGGAAGATTTGGGGTAGTAGCTCTCTTCTGCAAAAAGCGCAATGAACAGATGAAAAGCACAGCGAAGCCCTGTGAAAAGCACAACGTGCTTCTAAAAAGCGCAGCGTCCCTCCTACAAAAAGCTCAACGCCTATGGAAAAAGCGCAATGAATGACCCAGAACTTGGTTTTTTGCAGGAAAAATCAATTTTTTTCTTGGGGAAATTCGAGAGATCGATGCTTGAGGATGCAAATGAATGACATTTTGGTCTTTGAGGGCCTTTTATACTTGAATAAATATCATTAAAAAAACTACTACCCACATTTCCTTTCTTGAAATCAACTTTACATTTCATTTTTCCTTTAACTTTAGAATTTTATCTTTGAACTTCATCTTTTGATGGCTTAGGAACACTGATTGGATTTTTGGAACTTTACTCTTTTGCTGATGGAACTTTGAGTATGTAGCTACTTGGAACTCTGAGAACTTATTACATATTAGGAACATAAAGTTACATTTTTCTCTGAAATCAAACTGACTGATGAGATTCCTTTATTTTCACTCCTTCATTTGTTGGACTTTATGCATGAAATGGTGATTTGATAACCTTAGAAACCCTAATACCTAATGGAGACTTTGACTGAACGAAACCATGATGAAAATAACTGAAATGATGATGACAACTTATGATTGATGGTACACTAAGGAAAGTGGTGAAATGAGCCAAAAAGTAGTAAAATTTTGAAAGGAGTGAGATCAGACCTAGACTCTACATCCAGTGACCAAATTTTTCTATGATGAACTAATAGAATGACAAAAATTTCAAAATGGAACCCTAATATGACATGACAAGAGTCTATTTGATCATTAGTGGAAGGATGCAAAAACATACACTAACATTGGCTCCAGCTGGGGATGACAACTCCTTGGAGGTGTCAAGAACACCGTAGACCATGTAGCCCAACCATTGGGATTGGAATCAAAATATGAAAATCAAACTGAATTCTAAAAAATTAATATAATAAACTGACTTGAAACAAACTCAAAAATGGCTCAAAGCTTACTCAAAACTAGACTGAATGAAATAAAAACTTACAAAACTTATTGATGGCAGCATATCACCGAGACTTGAGGGCTTCAAATCTTGATGACAACCACTTGACTGTTGAAGACATATGTATAATCATGTGAAGTGATCCTTCCAGTGTAACCAATCCAACAGATGGATATGTACTTGACTTCTGCTCTCACTTTCCTCGAGAAGGAAGAAAAAACAAAAGATAGGCAAGTCTGAGTGTCCACTGAAAATGTGCTCATGATCCAAAAATACAAGAAAATTTATCTCCCCTGTTGACTGTAGAAAATATGTATAAGGATCTTCAAAAATATGAAATTTTACCTTTTCTTGAGATCCAGCAGAAAAAATACAAGTACTCCCTTCATTTTAATCTGAAATAATACTTGGTTGTTGATCCATAGGAAAGCATAGGGAAGTATGACTTTCCTCTATCTAAGTGTTGGTTGAAAATTCTTGAAGCACGGGAAACTCTGACTCTATCTCTTGCACGTTGTCTCTCTTAGGCTCATACTCCTCAAATTCATAGTCTAAATCATCCTTGCTCATGGAAGAAAATAGTCCCTTTTATTTGATCTCTTTGCAGGAAATCATCATTAAAATTTGGCTTACTCACAACAAATTCCTGTATAGTTTCACCAATCTCATGATTGTCATCATTTAAACTCATTTTAATTTTCAATAATGGAAGAATTTTTACTAACACATTCTTGACAATGTGAACAATGCAAACCTGCATTAGCTTGGGCTGTCACATAACCTTTCAGGAGTTGATCTATCTCATCTTCAGACAGAGGAGAAACTTGAGTTTTGTAGCAACTAACATTGGCTTGATGATTTTCATTTTCAAGATCATGAATAGGCATTTCTCTTTCTTGGTATTGGTCTTTTTCATCCAAGGAGGAAGCTACTATTTCTTGTTGGGAGGGAAAATCATATAGGTATTCTATTATCTCATCATCTAGACACTATTCATCCCCATACAAATTTTCAAGCAACTCAATGAAATTATCATAAATATCACAACCACTATCAATCATCAACAAGGAAAAATAAGAGCTTTGATAATGTTGAAGGAAAACTGAACGAAATTCCTTTAGAGAATATAAACTAGCATATCGTAGACTCTCATACCATGATCTCACTTTTTCCTCCAAGGTATCCATAAACATATTCATCAGACAATCTTCAGGAAAATCAATATTTAGTCTGTAATTATGAAAATAAAATTTGACCAAATGCAAACTAGCATCTTCATCGTCCTGACCCTTAAAATTTGACAATCCTAATTTCCAATCTATACAAGGAATACGGTTCAGAAAACCACGAATATGAGCTCGATTCATAGGAGCATACCTTCGAGAAATTGAATCCATTTTGACAACAGTGAGGTCACCAAGAATATATTCAAACTAGCAGTTCTTGAATAGTGGAGTCGCCATGAAAATTATGAACCTTTGGATTCTTCGACATTGGAGTCACTAGGTGAATGATGCACAACCTTCTTTGTGTTTTATCATTGTTCACCATCATAAATTAGATATTATCCTTATCGTTCTTTCCTAGGGAAGATATTTCACCAAGTAGCTAGCCCTACTAGGTAGGAGAGGGATCTCTCCAAGAAACCACAGCCAAGATGACTAGATAAAGATGATTTTAGGCTAGGTATAGTAGCACTAGGGTTTGATTGATCGATTTTGAGGTGATGGATGGTGAATAGGTCAAGGAAGAACTAGGTCAGGGAAAAAAAGGATCAGAATTGCAGAGATTTTATGGGGAAAGGTAGGTAAGAACTTTAACACATATAGGTATCTTGATGGAGTGGATTAGACATCTAGGGTTGTATAAAAGAGCATTTGAAACATGAATTATTTTCAATTAGAAGAAGATGAAACAAAACTATAACTATTCCTCCAAAACATAGCATCAGCTAATGAATTATGTCTATCCGACTTAGGAATTAATTACATTAAGAGATGACATGAATATGAAAATCTCAATACATTAAAACATTTGCAAACATAATAGGAAAGAATGTTAAAACAAATTACCATAGGAATCCCACCAAAATAGTTGTAACTCAGTCTATTAGTTCCTACAAAAAGTCTAATTAGACTAGTGTTCAATGATCAATTCTACAACATCCACCCCTTGCAATGACAAAGGAAATGAAAGATATAGACCAAAAACTACTTTTCCCACTCTCATGGGTCGAATCCATGAATTGTGGAGCTGATCCCCAAACTGCTCAACTGGAATCCTAATGACTAGGGATGTCAACAATCTCATCTCTATTATTCATGAAACTGATTCACTTTGACCCAGAATTTCATATTTACCTAATGTATCTACCTCTAGTAACTATTAATGAACCATCAGTGGGTGGACAGAAAATCCTTACTCCAGCAACCTCTTGAACAGACTCTGGTAGATAATTCTGGGCCTTCTAATGTGGAACATATGGAAAGAAAGGAATAGTCAAATCTTCAAAGACAAAGAATCCACCCAAGAGAAAATTTGGGAAAGGATACACAACAATCTCACTGAAACTCTGGCCACTACTTCCTGAAGCCAAGAGGATCTCCCCACCTCCAATTCGGAGCGAAACATATCATGTAACTGGAAAATAATCATAAATACCCCCCTGGACATCAACCCAAGGAGCGTCAGAAGAACCCCTGCTCCTGAAAAATGGAAGCCTCCCCCAAATGGCTTCTTCAAGTGTAACTTCGACATCGCCTCCAAAGGCAACCCTGGGAATGCAGGATTCAGAGGCATCTTCAGGAACTCCCAGGGTGAGCCACTTCTAATCTACTGTTAGTATGAATCCTTTGTCGAAGTGTACGAGAAAGGACCACTTTAGCTACGCATAACTAATAGCCCTAACATCAAAAGTGGCTGCCAATATCTTCAGATCTGCAGTTAGTTGATCAAGAAAAGAGCTGCAAAAAACCAGATCTATGCATAGAAAGACATTAAGCAATAAAAAGAAGGGTTTGCTCCATATATCCAATAGAAAAGACAAGAACAATTTTTAAAAGAATTTTTGTATTAAGGGCACCTGGGAGGAAAACAAGAAGGCGTATCCAATTCTCCTCAATGGGATGGGTTCTTGGAAGTCCTCAGCACTTCAGATCTAGAATCTCTCTCTCTTGTTGGTGTAGAAAACCCAGACAAAAATAGAGCTCAAAGGGAGCTCACACAGAAAATAATGTAGAAAAATGTGACCAAGTGTATAGATCCAGAGTGATCTAATAGGCAACAAAAGGTGAAGAATGGTAGGAAAAACCCTCCTATTTATAACAAAAATATTGGGTCATTCTAGATCTTGGTGCATGATTAAAATAATGTTAACCAAATCTAGATCCACCTTTTATGGAATATTTTATTATATTTGTTGGAGGGAAAAATTATTTGACTTGGGTAAAATCCCTTTATTTGTTAATAATAAATAAATAAATGATTTATTTATCTTTTTAAGGAAGTGGTTGAAGGATAATTAAATAAATAATGATTTATTTAATTATTTGTGGGTGATTTGGTCATATTTAACTAGGAATATTATCTAAATAAGATTTAAATAATTATTCCTAGAAAATAATAAGATAAATAAAGGTTTATCTAATTAATTTCTTTGTTTTGGGTTAAACATGACTAGGAATAATAATTAAATTATGGTTTAATTACTTATTCCATGAGGAAAATCAAACAAATATAGGTTTGTTTAATATTTCCTTTTGGGGTTTCCTGTTTAGACCATAAACAACCTAATAAATGTGGTTTATTAAGTTATTTTACATAGTGAAAGAAATTTTACTTAGGGTAAAATTGGTCTTACATGGTGTACTTGGGTCCATCTAATGATAAGAGGTTAGATGACCAAAAAATGGTGTAACAGATTGCCCCCCAGCATGCGAGTGTTAGGAGCAAATCGTATGACCGAAGTACGTTGTAAGAACTCAATCACCAAACATCAAGAGGGAAGTCAAAGAGAGAAATGTGAGGTAGACTAAGGTGCTGAAGAACTAGACCCTGAGGAGACGAGACCTGCAGGTGCAACAAGTCTCTTTTTATGAGAGGGTACCTGTGCTAAAGGCGGCGGGGAAGGCATACCTATGCCCGCCAAGACAACGTACAAAAGAATAGTGTGTCCAGTAAACAAGGGATCGAACCATAAAGTACAGCCGTCATAAACATGAGCCAGATAAAAATACAATGAGGGATCCCACATACATGATGTGCCTGGGATAACAGCCAGGACTTATACAATAATATCTGAGTACATGAGATACAAATACAACCCAAATGCCCCCTATGAGCGGGGAAGGGCTCACAAAATCTGATTGATACATGAAAATCAAAGAGGCGCTGCAAGCGGCTAAGGCCGTCATCATCAAATATATGGAGCTGCATCGAAGGCTGCAATGAAGAGGCCATCCGGGCATGTGGGGGGCTACCTGCAGGGCCACCCCTCATGAGGGTTGAGACATCTCACACACACCCGGGAATCACCAAGAGCTACTGCTGCATCACTAAACCATCAAGTATACGGATCTCGATCATGTTGAAAGGAGCTGGAGTGGAGAAACAATCAAGTCAAAGGGAAATGAGAGATCCCTTTGCCTGATCCGAGGCACCAAACAAGAGTGGAACCAAGGTACACCACCCTCTAGACCTGTCTTCTGGAATAAAGAAGCTGATGTCGACAGAAGGAGGTCCGCCATAGGTGAGGCAATGAGAGATCCTCAACTAAGGCACGAGAGAAAATAGTAGAGCGACGAACAGACTAATACCAATGATGATGGTGGAATGGAGGGGACTGAGTAGCGAATGGACGACTTCTCTTGCTAGAGCATAAAGGGCATGAATGGCATTGTAGAGACTGACACAATATCATCAGGGATAAGTGTTATAGCATCATTTCTCACCTTCATATGATTCATGATTGCTTTTATGGCTTTGGGCACCCATTCCTACAGACTTGGACAAAATTCACTAAAAAACAGTGTTAAAATCCCCATACGCGATTATGCCCAGACTTTTCCGCGTGTATACGCGAGTCTACATGTACTTTCCCGCGTATGCCATTAAAATCATTAAAAAATATATAAAAAATCCCTATTTTCGGGCTGGGTTGATGGTTACTCTGGTAGTTCAACCACCCCAGCACGTGGCCAACTGTTTCCAACTGTTGAAACTACTTTGAGGGAGTATAAAAGCCCCTCATGTGCATGGCCTAAGAGAGAGAGAAATTATTGATATTGTACTCTGTTGGTATTCCCTATCCAAGTCTGAATTCCCGTGCCTCCTGCACTTCCTGCCTATTGAGAAGGGAACCTTTGTTTCCTGAGATGTTTCACTTTTAGCATGTCATCTTAGCAAAATCAGCTGAAGAATTTAGCTGGTGCATAAAGGGATTGATCTGACACACGGTCCTCTCTAAGATCTTGGGCGTATCCGCATAGCCCCAATTTTGTTATTTCAGCATGTTATTATAAAACAGAAGGCATCCATTCAGTTCTTATATGACATGGTTAAAGTCTGTATAAAGGAGAAATACATTTGTTTGCTTTGTTGTTTATGGTTTTTCATTCAATGTTACGGGATTTCACTAAATATTAGAGAGATGAGAAGCCGTGACAACCAGTTCTTCGTGTTTGTTTCTTCTTGTCTTTCAGGTTAAGAAGGAAGGACGGTTGCTGGGGGTTTGGACCCCGCGGGATCTGCTTCAACCGTAGGACCTACGGGTAACTTCCTCGATCTACTCTATTTAGTTTTTCATGAACATGTATGGTTGTGTGAGTCCTTCTTGAGTAACTGTTGTATTGTACAACAACCCTCCCTTTTTTCTTAATAATTTTAGAAATAAAATTTATTTAGAAATAGGGTCCCTTTCTTTTTCTTATAGAAATAAAACACTTAGAAATAAAATTCATTGTTTTGGAAAAATTCATATTCTTTACTAAACAAATTCAACATTCAAAACTTATGATCCGATCCAATATACAAGGCCTTATCATAAAAAACAAATTAAGTTTAAAAAATCCAATCGCAATCAGAGAATCGGAGATAACCCTTAAAAGAAGTTTCATATGCTTATTTCAAATCCTTCGATGCGATTAGTTCGATCGGGAATTTTCAATCGCTAAGAGTTTAAAACGGTTATTTATAACTTCCGATGCGATGCGGTCAATCGCAATCAATTAATCGGGATAGTCTTTAAGAAACTCTTTACGGTTAATTGAAATTCCCCGATCCGACGCGCGTTTTAGAATAAACGCTTTCAAAAGAAAAATCAAACATTTGTTCAAAGTCTTATATGGTAGACCCCACCATTAGAGATCGGAAAAGTTTGCAATCGCAATCGATTAATCGGGATAAACGTATTGTGATCTTCATGTGCCATTCGAAAACTTTCGATGCGATTCATTTATTGCATACGAAAAGTTCAGAATGAGTGAATATTTTAATATTTCACAAGCGCCAAATCTCTATTGGTACGAGGGCATTCAATAACGAATCAAATGAATATGGTTAATGATTTGGTTTTAAATACGTGAGTGTGACCCAAAAGGAGCATTTACGCAATATACGAAACAAATAAATGAAAATCATAAGTTCATAAATCATTCCGTTTGAGTTTCTTGTTTATCACAACTGAGAGTTTATTGTCTTGCAGAGCCAAAGAACACCAAGCTCTTTCATTCACAGACAAAGGGAAGCGGTAGAAAACGCAGAAATGTCAAAGAGAGGGAGAAGAAACAAGACTGCTCTGCCAGTGAAGTTTGTCGAGACTCCTACGGTCTCAAAAGAAAAGCCCATAAAACTAAGACTAGTCACAGATACATCATGCCAGGGGCTTGGGAAAATGACATGGGAAGCAGTCTACAACCTACTGGAAAGAGAAAACCCCAAGGTCACAGTGGAAAAGGCATCAGTTCCAGATGAAGATAGCTCAGATTCCGACTCTGAGATCACTGAAAAATCACTTGCAAATTCGTTTTTGCATCGAATTGCAGCCAGAGCGAGCATCATGCCTTATTATGATGTAGTTCGATGGGTTATTGACAGTGTAAAGATACAAGACAGAACGTTTGTTTCAGCATCTGGAGTGCCTTTTGGCTCGTTTAAAGCAGAAGACCTGAAAGCAATGTATCACCTTCCAGACCCACAGAAGGTGTATAACAAAGAATTTATCAAAGATTTTGCTGATAATAAAAAAGTCCAATCTGACCCTATCAAAGATTGGAGGAAAAATCCAGAGAAGCACCGAAATGAAGCATCCGGTATGTATTCTGTAGATTCCCTTCTGCCTCCATATTGCTATGTCGCTGCCATGATGTGTAGGTTATTTGGCAATGATAATTCAGCTAGGTTTTCTATACAAATGGTCCCATTAATCCTAGCTGCTGTGAATTCCGACATTATGGATTGGGCTGTTATTCTTTCTGATAGAATGGCCAATAGGATACTTGAATACAGACAAGAAAAAATCGCTGGAAATTCCACTCCCTTTTTCTTTTGTGCCTATATTCTTGATGCTCTTTGTTTCAATTCCGAATTTCCCTTATTTGGATGGAAATGGACTCCCAAAGACCCCGTTCCAATTCATATTTATCATAAACTGCTTTGGAAGGTTCATTTCCAAGATAATGTATATAGAATCTGTCATGGTTTCCTCATCCCTGTTTTCCAAACCATTTTTAATCGCTCTCCTCCTAGATTTTCTGATAAAGCTAAGGCCGACCTGTCTGCAATTGGAGATTGGTTTGGGGAGGAAAAATTTACATACATCAGGGTTTTTGGTAGTATTGTGGAACCGCATGTTCTTCCGCTTTTTGTTCCAGACAAACTTCTTGCTCAAGAAATTTCCTATAAATTGACAGTTGAAAGAATATCTAGGTCTTTGAATAACAGTAAGAAGAGAATGTGGCCTCAATTCCCACTCAATTGTGGTCAGTTTACTCTAAATGATTTCAAGCATGCAGAAAAAGAAGTCTCCAAGATAAAAGGTTGTAAATTTGCAACCATTCCTGGAAGACAATATGATCCAAAAAAGATAGCATTTGATGTCACTGCTTCAGTTTCAATTTCTCGATTTGAGCATGAGCCAGATCCGTTCGATGATTTGTTTGTTTCATTAGATAATTTTCCTCGAATTTATGACTTGGCCAAGTCTAAATTCCAACAGGAGGAAATGAATAAATTTTTGTTATTCAGAAGCCAGAGATTGTTAAGAGTTCCTCTGGACCAGCTAAGAATTCAAACACAAAGGTCAGAGACAGAAGGTACATCCAGTCAAACGCCAGTAGAAGCATCTACCGGCAAGGTCATTATACAATCGGCTGTAAAACAGCCAACTGTTCATACTCAAAAAGTGGTCACTATTGACAAACCTGATGTCCAAAAGGGAAATACTGATGATACATCCGGTCCAAATACTGGTCAGAAGTCTACTGCTCAAACAACAGAGAAATGCACAAGTATCAATGATGATGTGCATAATCAACAAGGCGGATCAGATGGCAAAAGCACTGAGCAGAACATAGATACAGAAAAAGGAAAAGAAACAACTAAGGAGATTATGGTTTCTACTGATCTTAATGTTTCTCCTCAGTTATTAAGACAATATGATCAATTTGCTCAACAGCTTGGATTGCAAGATAAAGATAAAGAACAAATAGAGCACGATGTTGAAGTCATTCCTGAACATCCGACAGGGCATATTGTATTAAAATTTGAGGAGATCCCTCCTTTGGATGTATTTTACAGCCCTAAACATAAGGCTGTTGTTAAAAGAAAAAGAAAGAGAAGAAAGACAGAACAGGACATATTTTCTACTCCATCAGAGGAATTTATGAATATTGTTTATAAGAACAATGAAGTGAATCCATTCGAAGACCTCACAAAATTGTCCCAGTATACAGGAGCTTATAATGCTGCAACAGTGGATAAAGTTGTAGAAGTTTCTCAACTGATAACTCAGAAAGATCTCCACATAGCTTCACTGGAAGAGCAAGCTAAAGAAAATCAGCAACAGATTAGCCAATTGCAACAGCAACTACAAGATCAGACACTCAGGTTCAAAGAATTGGAAAAACAGCTTGTTGAAGAAAAGAAGAAAGTTGATGAACAACTCTTAGGCAAACAAAAACAGCTAAATGAAGAAATTTCTAAATTACAAAGTCTATTACAAAATGAGAAAGATGCAAAAATGATTCAAGAAAAGGAATTTCAAGCAACTTTGGATAAATTTAAAGATTACCCAAAGTTGAATGAATTCAAATCAGAAGCCCTTGAGGCTAATAAACTATTGTCTCAGCAATTAATTGAATTTTGCTCAAAGCTGTCACAGGCAGAACCTTTTTGCGATATTACTTCATCTTTGATCCAAAATGGCATTACTCTTAAACAAGAAATAGATGATGCCGATGAAAAGATTTCCGAATTTCTCAATTGGAAAGACACAGAAAAGGGAAAAGAAGCCAATCTTCCTAGAATAGAGGAAAAACACAAATAAATCTTGTTTACAGAATGGGAACATCAAATAATGAAAGCTGAGAGAGCAATATCAAGAGCCAGGAGTATGATGAATAATATCACGCAACTCATAAATGACAGCCTATACTCAATCAATCTCATTTCAGACTGTGTTCCTGGCAGTTTGCCAAAAGTGAAAGAAACTGAAAACAGGTGGAGAGAAGAAATGGAAAAGAAAATTCAACAAATCAGCAAACTTCAAACAATAGCCTGGGACAGTATGTGGACTCATTTGATCAAACCAAACAATCAAAAGACGGCTATCAAATTCTTATCAAACGCTGTCAATTGTTTAATTCCAAAATTTTCTGATGCCACCTATGCTGGACAGTTGCATTCTGAGATGAGTCATCCACCGAGACTCCAAGATATGTTGAACATTTGCAACTTGGCTTCATCAAGCGAGAGAGAAAAACAATGAATCAGTTTCATTCAAGATAGCCTTTCAGTTTTAATGTGATAGATTGTAGCAGTAGTATTAGGATTTTGTTATATAATTTCCTATTTAAATCCCTCTCATGCATTTAGAGAGGGATCTGAAATTGTAATATTTTTTGGACTTTGGGCTAACATTTCTATACTCCACTCCTTATTATATTTTATGAAGGATCACATCTGGTGATTTTTGTGCTGAAATTATCTTTGAAGTGTTGCATTTCTGTACCTTTGGATTTAATTTTACATCGGAGTTACTAGATCAGAGTATCACATTTCATTTGACAATTTTCAAGATGAATGAGGTATTTCTATCTGTTCACGGTTGATTTTCTTTGTTATATGGTATTCGTTTGAAGAATTTGCTATCATTTATATATTTGATTTTCATAACATTTCCTTTTTATATATCATTTCTGAGTATAATTGGAATGTTATCATTTATAAGCATATATAAATGGTATACATGATGAATGCAATATGTTATTATAACTCTGTTTAATTTCTTAAACGGAGTTATCTTTATTTGTTTCTGCATATTTCAATTTGATTAATAATACATTTTCATGGTTATTATTAGATTGAAACAATCTTAAATTGTATTCACATATAATTACCTGGGTTAGTAATAAAATTTCTTTATCAGTATTTAGCTTAGATTAGATAGTTTGATTTCTGTTAATTTAATCCCATTTCCACCCATCCAATCCAATCCATTCAGTTATAAGGAAACTGGTCCTTTAAATCCAGTCGGAGCCACCATCCCAAACGGAAAAGGAGTTGTCTTAAGGTCCCGACCGGGTGGTTTTCCCCAATGTTTGAAGCAGAGATTTTCTAGGCTTCAACAGTAACCTACCCTGCTCTGTGGAGGTTTAAACCCAACAAACCTCTAGGGTGATTTTCCCCGAAACAGAACTGGCGACTCCACTGGGGATCGCATTCTTGTGATTCCCCTGTTGGGTGGTTTCAGCTGTTTGATAGGTTTCCAACAGTTTTAACTTTTATTTCCAGTCCAGTTTACTCTTTCTTAGTCAAGCTGAAGTCCTGGTTTCTTATCCAGGCTTGATCCTTTTTGTTTTTCATTATTTACCTTTATATACACGCTTTTTTCTGCACACAGTCACGTATACACGCAAGTTTGTCTAAAGGGAGTCGCGTATACGCGTGTTTCCTTTAGCACAGTCGCGTATGCACGCTTGTTGCTAAACTGTGAAGTAGCGTATACCTAGGCAGATTTTGAAATTTTGGATTCCTTGGATTTTTAGTCCTTTCTGTCTATGGAGACCTGTTCCTGCAGTGTCTTTGTACCCTCTGGATTGTGAAGAAAGTGGTCTTTGGTCTTTTCTCTCTTTTGTTTGATTGAAAACTAGTCTTTTTGGCAAAGTGTTGTTTCTTGTGCTGGCATTTCTGGTTTGAGTACCAAGATCTCTTTCTGGGGATTCTTGGATGTTCTGCTTCATCAGAACAGAGAGCTCCTGCTCATTTACTCTTTCCTATCTTTGTGTTTTGATTTGCACTACGATTTTTGCCCATTTCTTGATTGGTTTTCTTGAGTTCATTTGGCTAGGTCTTGTTGCAACTTTTGAAGAGTCTTTCTTGGTTCTTTGGAGTTTTTGTTTGCGGCAAGGTTGCACTATTCTTCTAGGCTGAGTGGCTGAGTTTTCTTGTCTTCTTTTGCTCATATTGATCTTGCTACTAGTTAGCCCTATAAGATTTGGAGCATTTTTGAAGTTTTTTCTTGAAATTCAGTGTTGTTTGGCTTGGGATTTTATAGTTTCACTTGGTCTTTTCAAACTCTTTTATAAAACTCAAAAGCTCAAAAAAAATTTTGCTTTGTTGTTTGCTTTTGTTTTTTCATTTTTTTTTTCGTTTCTTTGTATCTTTTGAAGCTTTTTTGAGGTTTGTTGCCTTTGGATTTTGGCTTGATTTTGGAAAGGAGTTGTCATTGATTTCTTCCTCTTGTTTTTTAAGCATTTTTGGTGTCTTCATATTAAGAGTTCTTGATTTTGGGAACTAGATTTCTGGACAACCAAAAAAGAGATAAAACTGAAGGACTTTTGGGAAATTTCACTCTGCTTTAGGAGATTTTGCATCTAAGAATTTGCATGCTAGTAGTGATTTGCATCAGGTGCACTTAAGCATTTAGTCATTTTCATAGTTTTTGTGAGTGTGAGTTTGCTATCTGAAAAGAAAAATACAATTTTTAATCTCATAGAACCCGTGTAGAAGTTGCTTTTCATCGAAAGACAATAACTGCATTTGCATGTAGTTTGGTTTTTATTAATTTCTTTCTGCATCAAAACATCATAAGTTTCATTTCCGCATCCCTTTGACTTAACATAACAGCCCATTAAAATAAGCGATATAATTTAAAATCAACTAGCAAGTTTTCTAAGTGTCATACACCAACTAGCTAGGTTGTAGGGCCTTGGATTAGGTGAGTGGAGAGTTAACTCTCCAAGGCCGCTCAAACAAAACATAGAAGTTCATTAATCGAGCGAAATCCAACTCTGTTAGGTGGACCGGCAAAGCTCTCCTCCAGAGAGTCAAGTGCGAGGCGAAGTGAAGGCTGAGAAGAGGGATACCCCCTCTCTGATTAGCTGAATCTGACCTCAAGACCGTTCCGCCCGGCTTCTAACACGGATTGGTGCCCATAGTTTCCACTCCTAGGTTCCACACAGGTGACTGCGGGAGGGATACCCGTGGTACCTGAGGCAGACGTCGCATCACTTTCAGCAGTACTTCTGGGGGGTGCCCTTGCGAAGCTTGGGTGCTTGAGCCAGCAAAGGCTATCGTTAGGAGGTCGACGTAACTGTTTCTGATACCTTCGCTAGTAGGCCTGGGTCGTAATTATCCCAGACTGCTTTCGGGAGGTCCTATATTTCGCTTTCCTGTATTTTGGTGTCCGATCCTCATCACCCGGAGCGGAAATACTTGAAGGTTGTTTGCTTGATTGTATATCAGGGATTTTTCTTATAGTGAGTGCTCTTTGCTCCTAGCTTGCCTGGATTTTCACTTTTTTGAGTCTAATATAAAATCTATAAAAGTGGTTGATCAAGCGCCTCGACGATCGAGGAGAATCCGGGGGTTATCTCCCGAGAGTCCAGAGCCTTCTTCGAGAAGGCGTAGGAGTGATTTAGCAGGTGGTTACCACCTTGTGACGTCTGACACAGTGGAGAGAGATCCTCCACAAGGGTCTGAAGGTTTCATAGCTGATTTTGGTGTCAGTTCCGAGAGGAGCGTTCCACTCACCTCGCGAGTTTTATTTCCTCGGGAAGAAGATTTTCAAATCGAGGAATTACCTGAACCTCCTGGGTCAGGTCCATCTCCTCTTCCTCCTGATTATCCGTTCGTTGTTCAATACATCGGACCTGAGTCAGAGAGACCAGAAGATCCTCTGTATTATTCATACCTTTCGATGGCCACGACTGGGAATGTGGCTTCTGCTGTGAGTGCTGCAGGCATTCGGACTCCTGCTTTTGTTGAAGGAGGGGGCACTATTGCTTTATCTTCGATTGCTTCTAGTGCTGCTGTGTTTGGCTTTGGTTTCACCCAAGCACACGCTTCTCATTCTGGTCCCTTCTGTTTCGGAATGCCCACTAGTGGGATTCCTTCTTTTTCCTTTTCCGCTGTTGCAGCTGGATCTACGCCCATGTCTTCCATGGCTAGTGGATCAGCTTCTTTTCAGGGGTTCCCCTTTGGAACTGGGCACATTCCTAGTTCCAATCCTTCTTTAGGGTCCTTTCGTTTACTTCTCAGACCCAGAGTTTCAATCCTTGGTCTGGAGGTCAGAATTCGACCACTTTTACAGGATGGAACCCTGTATTCACTACAGTGGGGGTAGGGAACCAGTTTTACGCTGGTCACCAAGGGAATACTGCTTTCCCTTCATCGAGTTCTTATCAGACCTTTTCTCCTCTTTCTAATGCCTGGAACCCCTATCAGGGGCTTTCCTCTTCATTTCATACTTCAGCGGGGGGAACTGGTCTGGGCTTTGGTAACTCTGCGTTGGGAGGAGGTTCTTCTCCTTTTTCTACGAGTCCTTTTTGGCAACCTAGTGCCTCATCAAATCCAGGGTATTCTTTTCAGAATGTTGGGAATCCATCCCATCAAGGATGGAATCCTCAGGCTCCGCCTCGCTGACTTTTTCTGGCAACGTTAAACTTGCCAGATCTGTCGAAATTGACTAATGATCTGATTCGTTATAGTCCGGGGTGGCCTCCAGTTCTCACCAAACTTCCTTCAGACATTCCAAAGTTTGAAGGTAAGAATGGAGAAGATATGGCTGACCACATTACTACTTTCCATTTATGGTGTTCTTCGAACTCCCTGATCGATGATTCGATTAGGTTGAGATTATTTCAACGTACCCTAACTGGAAACGCTGCCAAATGGTATATTGAGCTAACTGGGGGAAGTTTTGCTACATTTGGAGAACTGGCTGTTACATTTCTGAACCATTTTCAGTTGCCTATCCGATATGATGTTGGGACTGAATTCCTAGCTAATTTTAAGCAGGACGATGCAACCCACATTTCTGATCACATTCAGGAATGGAGGAGAAGGAAGAGGCTTATCAAAGCTCATATTCCAGGTGAATTCCTTTTGGAATGGTTTCTCAAATCCCTGCAGTCAGATATTTCGAAAGATGTATCCCTTTCCGGGGTATTTTCCGAGGAGCAGGCCATTTTTAGGGCCCAGCAGCTTGAGTTGATCTATTCTTAGTCTGGGGTTCTTCACAAGTATTTGCCTAATGCTCCTCACTCCAAATTAGAATTATCTAAAACTAAGCCTGGTCCTCATGGCGACGGACTGATTGGATCAATCAATAGTGGTGCAGCCAGCCTGCTTACTCAACTGCAGCAGTTGTCTTTGCAATTTGCTCCTTCTGGTCAGGTTGTGCCTGCTGAGTCATCACCTTCCCAGTCTTTGTCCATAAATGTTGTCCAAGCTTCTGATCCCAAAGGAAATCAACAATCCGAAGGGAAGAAGAAGGGATGAAATAATAAGAAAAAGGGCAAGAACGGGAAGGGTAATGCAAATAAAGCCAACGAGCATGTTGGTGAGGGTCCAAAGGAGAAAAGGAAAGTGAAGTTTCCATGCAAGCTATGTGTTGGAGACCATCTTACGCACCTTTGCCCTAAAATTCAGGATGCGCAGTGCCTGTTAGCCCAACAGGGTTCTTCTATTTCCCAGGCTGTGTTAACAAACCCTTTTCCCCAAGGTCAACAATGAGTTGTTGGCGCGAATCAAAATCCTGGGGCTTCCTCTGGGGGCACCCAGGAAGGGGAAATTCCATCGAACATTTTCATGATGAGTGCTCACGCGGATATCGCTACGAGATCCCGTGATTATGGCGGAGAAGAGTCTTCGAAAGCTAAGGATGTTCCTGATGCTACTGAGCCGCTTCACATTATGAAGCCTACTGTTGAGTCTATGCCTCGGATGCCCAAAGCATCTTCTAAGCGATCAACGATTAATCCAAATGCTAGGGCTGCCCAGAACTACTCGATTGTGGAAGATCTGGCGCAGAGTCCTTGTGCTATGTCAGCTTTAGAGGTACTCCAGTCTTGTCCGGCTCAGCGCAGTGCTTTTCTCACTGCCATTGGGGCTATTGATCCAAAAAATTCTCTTCTGATTACTTTTGATATGACTAATTTTAAGAAGAGACGTCCTCATCACATGGCTTTTCATATTAAATCATCGTACCGGAAGTGTAACATCTTTCGGACGGTTGTTGATGAGGGTGCTTCGACATGCGTGATGTCTCTCGCATGCTGGAAGACACTTGGATCTCCCAAAGTTGTTCCATCTACCACTCTTCTGACTGCGTTCGATGGTCATTCTCACAGGCCCCATGGTATTGTCCCAGCTTTGCCCATCTATGTTGGGGGAAAAACTGTCAATATAGAGGTTGAGGTAGTTGATGCAAGCTTGGACTACAACCTTCTGTTGGGGAGAAACTGGATTTATGAGATGGATGCCATTGCATCCTCATTATTTCACATTATATGTTTCCCCCACGAAGGGAGGATTGTTACAGTGGATCAACTGGACTGTTCTCCTGTAGACCCGAATGCGTCTACTAACTCATTTGTTCCTAAGTTGGATAATTCTAAGGCGCCTGTTGAGAATTTAGGATTTGGAATGTATTCTTCCTTGATGGGTACTTTCGATATTCCTCCTCCTACGGTTCATATTAATGCAATTTCATCCTCCAAGGTTCCTCTTCAAAGAGAGTTCTTCAGAACTCATTATTTTTTGGACCCTTGGACCTTACCTTCCCCTACTGCCACATTAGCAGAAGGTCAAGTGGGTGGAATGGCATTTCCTATTTTTGCAGCTGAGATTGCGTATCAGTCTATTGTTGACTCTGCAGAATCCATCCCAGCTCCTCTGTCACCGGAAGAGTTGGATGGAGATGTGGCTCCGGCTTGGACACTTAGTTCTTCTTCTGCCCAGGATTGCCTTGATACCACGCTTCCATCTGAAGAGGCCATCCTGGAAGCCATGACTGGTATAGATAGACCGTGGGATGACTTGCATCATTGGTCTTACTTCTTACCTGATTTGAGCGAAGTTGAAACAAGTTTTCCAAGTCCTCAGTCTCCTGGTCCTGTTCACCCAGTCTTGAACCCTTTAGCACCAACACAGGTTTATGCTGAAGGGAACATGGCTGTGATTTCTCCTACTATCCCGGTGAACATTTCTAGGGATCCCAATATTATCGAGAATGTCTTCATCGAAGCTGAATGTTCCCGTGAAGAGGTTCAAATTTACACCGAGCTCTTTAAAGAGTATAGGGATGTATTCGCTTGGTCTTATGAGGAAATTCCTGGTATAGACCCATCTATTGTCTAGCATGAGATCAAGACGTATGAAAACACTAAGCCGGTGAGGCAAAAACTTCGTCTGGTCAATCCTAGGAAGGCAGCAGCTATCAAAGCTGAGGTTGAGAAGCTGCTTAAGGCGGGATTCATTTTCCCTGTTCCTTTGACTGAATGGGTTTCAAACCCCGTTCCTGTAGATAAAAAGAAAGGAACGATTCGAGTGTGCATTGATTTCAGAGACCTAAATAAAGCATGTCCTAAAGATAATTACCCCACACCATTTATTGATCACATCATTGACGAGTGTGCCGGTAATGAGATTTTCTCCTTCATGGACGGTTTCTCCGGATATAATCAGATTACTATCTGTCCTGAAGATCAGCATAAGACTGCCTTTATTTTTCCCTGGGGTACATTTGCATACAAGAAGATGCCTTTTGGTCTTAAAAATGCTGGGGCTACCTTTCAGCGGGCCATGTCATATGCCTTCCACGACATCAAAAAGATTATTGAGGCGTACTTGGATGATTTAGCTACTCATTCTCGAAAGAGGATGGATCATCCTGCTCACCTCCGGCAAATATTTGAACGATTTCGGTTCTATAAGATTAGATTGAATCCGAACAAGTGCGTTTTTGCGGTTACATCCGGTCGGTTATTGGGATTCATTGTGTCTAAGGAAGGGATTAGGGTAGATCCCTTCAAGGTTGAGGCAATACTTCGGTTGCCTCCCCCGTCCTCTATCCGTCAGCTTCAAATTCTACAAGGAAAGTCTAATTTTCTTCGGAGATTTATCGTAAATTATGTTGAAGTTACAAAGGGATTTATGAGATTTTTGAAGAAAGGAGTTCCATTTCTTTGGGATGAATTCGCTCAACGCTCATTTGATGCTTTGAAAAAAGCATTGACCTCTACTCCTTTATTGAGTCCACCTGATTATAGCAGGGATTTCCTTTTGTATCTGGCAGCAGCAGAATCTACTATTGGTATGGTTCTGGTTCAGGAAGATGATGCTCTTGCTGAGCATGTTATTCACTATCTTAGTCGAGGACTGGTAGGACCTGAACTCCGGTACACTCCGATAGAAAATTTAGCTTTAGCAGCAGTTCATGCTGTGCAGTGACTCCGACATTACATTATTCTACAAAAAACTTATGTTTTGGCAGCAGCCAATCCATTTCAGTTTGTCCTCAATAGGCAAGTGATTGGGGGAAAATACAATAGATGGATTGTGATTTTGCAGGAATTTTATCTTGAGTTTATGTCTGCCAAATCCAAGAAATCATTAGTTTTCGCGGAATTGATCTCCAAGTTGCCCTGTGGAGAAGAGATGATCTATGATGAATCCTTCCCGGATGAACATTTGTTTCTTATCTCTTCACAGGATCCTTGGTATGGAGATATCATTGTGTATCTTCAGACTGCAAAGTTTCCCTCTACTTTTTCGAAAGATGAGCGTCGTAAGTTGCGTCACTTGGCTAAGAATTACTTGATCATTGGTGATGCTTTATACCATCGAGGGGTTGATTCAATCCTGAGACGCTGCTTAACTCTCGAAGAAGCTGAGGCTGTGCTGAATGATTGCCACAGTGGAGCTTGTGGTGGTCATTTATCTGGGCTTGCTACAGCCCAAAATATCTTGCGTGCTGGGTACTTTTGGCCTTCGATTTTCAAGGATTGTATGGAGTCGGTCAAAAAGTGTCATCCGTGTCAAGTTTATACTCGAAAAATGCGCGCTCATCCAGCTCCGCTTTTTCCAGTCATTACTGTCGGTCCCTTTACAAAGTGGGGTATTGATTATACTACTTGTAACCCGCCTTCGGCTAAAGGTCACAAGTACATTATTGTAGCAGTATACTACTTTACGAAGTGGGTCGAGGCTATGCCTACTTTTGGGAATGATGGTGAGACTGCAGCTCTTTTCCTTTTCAACCAGGTTATCGCTTGTTTTGGTATTCCTAGAGAGATTTTCACTGATCATGGCAGTCATTTTCAGAATAGTATGATGGCTGAGTTGGCTCTAAAATTGGGTTTCCGACAGGAGCATTCATCTCCGTATTATCCTCAAGCCAATGGGAAGGTGGAAGCCGTGAATAAATCCTTGAAGACAATTCTTCAAAGGACAATTGATAAAGCTAGATCCAACTGGCATATTATGCTATATCCTGCACTTTGGGCATACAGGATGTCAGTGAAAACTGCAACTGGCTTTACGTTTCAGCTAGTGCACGGGGTGGAATCCGTATTTCCCATTGAATGCGAGATTCCTTCTCTTAAGTTAGCTGTTGAACTTCTTCTTGACACTTCTAGTCTTGAAGAACGGCTCCTTCATCTGGAACATCTCGATGAGCAGTGTCGGGATGCTGCCACGATGAATGAAGCACATAAAAATGAGTTAAAGTTCAGTACGATAAGGCGGTCAAACCCAGGGTTTTTTCAGAAGGTGACCTTGTCTTGGTCTATGCCCAAGAAAAAGATGCCCTGGGGGCAGGAAAGTTTAAGTCTATGTGGTATGGCTTCTTCATCGTTAAAAAATTCCTTAAGAAAGGAGCGTATACCTTGGTTGATTTTGAAGGGAACGAGTTGTCGGAGCCCCGAAATGGGCTCTATTTGAAGAAGTATTATGCCTAGGCTTTGGCCTGGCATGTTGCTTTTGTATATAGTAGTTTTGTTTTGTACATATCTGGTTGATTTTCGATCTTTGATGAGTTGGTGATGTTTTTGATCTGCTTTGGCAGGTTGTGTCGGATGTCATGAGTCATTTTGGTTTCGCCGATGGTGCTAGTAGACACACCCGGAACTTAGCTTCCGCGGCTTGGGTGCTTCATTCTCCTTCCGGTTAGCTGTTAGTATCAAGAGGGGTCTGCATTGGTCCTGCTTCTAATAATATAGCAGAATACACTGCAGTTGTTTATCTACTCTCGGAGGCAATATCTTTGGGTTTTGATTCGTTGGTAGTTTTCTTGGACTCTCAGCTGGTGGTGTCGCAATTGAACAATACTTATCGGGTTCGAGATCCATTTTTATTATGATTGTTCTTGAGGGTACGTTTGTTACAAAGATCATTTCAATTTTTAACTTTCATTCATATTCCTCGAGCTGAAAATTGGTTAGCAGACTCATTAGCTAATCAAGCAATTGATTGGAATATTAATCATTCCATACAATAAAATTTAATCATCAAAAACATCATACATTTTGATACATTTATCACATCACATCAAATATCGCTGTATATATATCATCAGAGCGTTCAAAAACTTTACAAAATTTGGATCCATAAGGTCATACAAAATTTGGGCTTATGCCCGATCATGTTTAGTCTCAAAAAAGAATATACAGTCATCTAATACATAACATCTATCTACTCCTGAGGTCCCTGCCCAGAAGTCGTGTTCCTATAGAACGTGATCGCGGTGGCAACTCGGCGGAATAACCGTACCCAGTCTCGGGGCACTCCTACCACCCGTCTCTGGATGGCTTCCGGCAGATCTTCCACGGCAGCCATAGGTATTTGGCGGGTTAACCCCTCCAGGTTCCTCTGCACAGCCTGGATGGTCCTGTCTGAATCCACTGTATCTGCTTCGCCCCTGCGATGCTTGTGGCATGGGAAACCCTCAGGTCGAACTGGTCCAATATCTGTATCATGATCATGTTTACATTGTCATTCATTATGAATCCAATCAAAAACATGTTTATTTTCATTTTGTTCATACATATTTGAAAAAATCCAAAAAAATTATATAAGTCAAAATTTTTGCAAACTTACCGACTGTGCCCCATGCTGTGCCTGGTGGAAGAACAAGATTTGGATCTCCACGAAAGTCCATCCCGACATAGGGATAGTCGTCCATAGCGATGATTTGTTCTCCCCACCAAAGGAAGAACTCATCATCCCAAGTGGTCCGGGGAACTTCACTTCCCCCTAATCTCTTCATCATGTCTGCCCAACGGGCAATTCTTGGGTCTCTCGAGCTGCTGATGGTAGAGATAACTCTGGGTCTCAATGCTGGTATCTTCTCAAAGAATAATTTCATCAAAATAGTACCGTATCCAAAGTTTTTGGTCTTTGCTTGGCGGATTGAGGTCAACTGTTGCTTCATGTTCAGTAATAGGGTTGTGCACCAATCATACACATGAGTCAAGCATTCCACTGCTATGCTCATTTGCGTCCTGGACGCCTGATGTAGGGAGGCAGATCCTGCCACTCTTCCAATGGTGAAAAGGAGGATTTTCATGTGCAAATCCCTTAAATCTTTAATTGCAATCTGAGTTCCAACTTTCTTGGAACCCTCTATGCAATACACGTGGACACAATCTTCCACGGTTAGCCCTCCCAGGGGCTTCCCGTGCAAGTCTACTGGTTCCCCCCTCCGGGAGAGTCCAGTGATAAAATATATGTCTTCCACTTCAATGCGTACTGGCATCTGATCTATCATAAAGCAGTCCTCTTCCGGTTCCCAATAATTGACGAGCATTTCTAGCAACCGAACATTGCTTTTCATATTTGGCATTTTGAAAAATTTGAACAATCCGCAATTCCAAAGAATATTTTGCGATGCTCGATCTTGCATGACCTCTTGATCAATTGCACTGTGTTCACGCTCTCTCCATGAGATTGTCATCTTGTCAAAATTCAACAAATCCTTCATTAGCCACGCATTTTTCATTTGGGCCTGCGCATACGCGGCTTTCTTTATGCACAGTCGCGTGTATACGCGACTTTCCTGTTACCAACCCGCGTATGCGCAAACCCGTGTTTTTTGGAAAGGGTTCTGTGGTGAAAATCACTAAATTTTAATTTATAAACGGACAAAATGATTTGCAAGGATGATTGAGGAGCTTACCTGACAAATTCGGTGTGATTCGACGGTCGGTTGTTCTTGATTTGACGAAAGAATTTTTTTGCTCCAGAGCACTTTTTTCTAGATCAACAATGTAATAATGAACCAAATATGAGGTAATTTGCCTATTTATGCCTAAAAAGTTGCAAATTTTCGCAAAAACTTGTTATGCTTATTTTTTCAATCTATCTTAAGCTGCATAACCCGGATGCTTGGAAGTGCCCAGTTTGGTATGTTTTCAGGTACATTTTGATGAATTTGAGATTTTTCCCGTTTTTTATCCATGATTACGAACTCGTCACGGCAGGTATATGATCTTCACTGGCATATAGGTTAGGGAAATCACTTTCCGCTGCATCTTGCATACTAGCCTTCATACTGATCACTTGCCATAGGGTCGATCCCATCAGGTCATGACTATTTCACCCATTTCACTCGCCGATTATTTAATCATGACTTGATGGTAGAGCCTTCCTTTACATGGGCTTCCTAGTTAGTTCCTCGCTATCACTTGTTGCCCATGCTGCGTTTTATGTAGGCTCGGGAGTCCTCTTTAGTCCCGCCATGACTTATGTGTTGAAGCTTCATTCTTCTTCTTCATCACTATCATTTTTTCTGGCTTTTACCCTAGAGGCTCCCCGGTGTCGTTAAGTTGTATTACTGCATTGCATATTGGCTACTTGTTTATCCTGGCCTTTAGCCGGCTTCATTTGGACTCGATGTTTAAGCCAACTTTTGACCTTGACTATCTATACAAGTTAACCATTGCATGCACTTAGCTATCGCGACTTGACACCCTTTTACCCATGGATGGAACATTCCTTTGAGTATCGCTTACCAGTTTCCGCCACCTTACATTGATCATAGGATTGTTCCAATCCCAGGAACTAGTGCATCTGATTTTTTGATACTCGTTCTATCCATTGTACCATAGCATTCTTGTATTCTTTTTCATGCTTATTATATGAAAAAGACAAAAATAAAATATAACAAAAAGAGCGGGAACGGGATGTATCTTCGTTGTTTTGATGGTAGTACAGAGTCAGTTTGTTGCCCTTGAGCAAAGCATATATACTTATATATTTTTCCTACATTTGGGATGGTTTTTAGTTTTGACCTAGGTTCAGCCTTTACCTTGTTTCACTTGTCAGTCCTGCCCCGGTTGGTTATCTCTTCCAATCATATGGAGAGTTTGTTCTGCCTCCTACATAACAAACTTATACAGTGTCACTTTTTACTGCCATGGTCATCACGAGTCGTGCTTTTTTTCAAGGAAATTCTAACCAGAGTCGGCCATTCTGCGGTGTCTCTTGACTCATTATTCAGTCGGCCTTCCCGGTCTTGTTAGTATCTTGTTCTATCACATCAGATGTTTTGGTCTTCTGCTCATGCTGGTTTGAGAAGGTCCCCATTGACTTCTTGCTAGCGGGTTTGTCTCTTATCGACTACGACACATTGCTCTGAGAGCAAACCTAGAGCCGCACCCTGGCCCTATTTCCATCATTGATAGGTGACCTTGTGCTCAGCATTTGATCATCATTATGGGTCTTTGACTGAGTGGTTTCCCCCGTGTTCGACGTCAGCACACATTATCACACTTGGGATTCGTGCAGTACCTTGATTTCCATTTGACCCTATCGGTGGATTTCTCGCCTCTGTGTCATCTTTCATTATTGGTTGGTTCAGAGGGTTTCTTCCGTGCGCTAGCTTCATCTTGTGCATGTCGGAAACGTACTTCGGTTTGGTTCCATCACTCTACTTCGTCCGATTCCTTCCAAATCTTGGCCTGTGGGTTACACTCGCGTTGGACTGATGTGGGATGCCTTAATGCCTTCCTTCCAGCAGATCTTTTCCCATCGACTCCGACTCATTGCTCTGGGAATAAGGTCTAGAGTATTTTTGTCAGTACCTTAGGGTTTGCAGTCATCAGTGGCAGACTCTTCACTATCGACAGTGGGGATTCATCATTGCCTCCTGATTGGTAGATTATTTCAAGTGTTCGACTTCAACTCATTTATTCGCACTTGTTAGATTGTACTGGGGCACCTTGACACTCATTTTCATTATTGGTGGGTTGTCTCGCGTTGGTTAACGGTATACATCATTGACCGGTAATCCAACGATTTCTCACATGGTCGACTTCAGCTTATTTATTCCCATTGTGTAGAATTGTGCCATAGTGATCGGTGAAGACCTCGGGTTGCATCAGCATTTCTCGGTTCACTTTTGACAGTCCATTCAGTTTCTGCCAGTGATGCCATCCACCCTTATATGTTGCAGTTCAGTACAGCAGCATCCTATATGTTGGCTCCCGAGTTGCGTGATTGTACCGTTTGTTCCACCTCTTATGATTCGGTACTTGGAGATTCAGTTACTTATATGATCAGACATCCAGTTGCACCATCCTTGATCAACTTTCTATATGTGATACTTGGACATTGATTCAGACTTGTATTTCCGGGCCATGCTCAGATGATTCATTGTGTACTTTCAGTTCAGCTATACTTGTATACATGTTAGATCTATTCACTACTTTCTATATGATGTATTTTTGACTGAGCATGGGTATGCCTGCCTCAGCATGAGTTGACTCTCTGTTTTCTTTCATTGGTTTTTGGCAGGCTGAAATCTGGTGAAGTCCTCTCTTGTCCTTGCAAAGTTCTTTCTATGTGCATAATACATTTCGGCCATCATGTACCCCTTCTGACCTCATATATTAGGGGGCATCTGTTATAGCATAATTTTTCACCTTCATATGATTCATGATTGCTTTTATGGCTTTGGGCACCCATTCCTACAGACTTGGACAAAATTCACTAAAAAACAGTGTTAAATTCCCCATACGCGGTTATGCCCAGACTTTTCCGCGTGTATACGCGAGTCCACATGTACTTTCCCGCATATGCCATTAAAATCATTAAAAATATATATAAAAAATCCCTATTTTCGGGCTGGGTTGATGGTTACTCTGGTAGTTCAACCACCCCAGCACGTGGCCAACTGTTTCCAACTGTTGAAACTACTTTGAGGGAGTATAAAAGCCCCTCATGTGTATGGCCTAAGAGAGAGAGAAATTATTGATATTATACTCTGTTGGTATTCCCTATCCAAGTCTGAATTCCCATGCCTCCTGCACTTCCCAGTTCATTACAGGAAACCCTTGTTTCCTGGAGATGCTCATCTCTTTATATGTCATCTCGTATGCACCAGTTCGGAAGGAATCTTAGCGAGGCAAGGGTGGGACAGATCCAGACGATGGTCTGCTCGAAGATCGTGGAAGGATTCAGGTGATCTCTCCACTTGTTATTTCTGTACATGATATTTATAATACAGAAGAACCATCTTGTTCCCGAAATATATGTGTTAGTGTCCGTTTGCATATATGAGAATATCGTTATTTAAGCAGTTATTATGGTTTATCTAATGTTTCATGTGGATTTCACTAAAATTTAGAGTAGATATATGCTATACAACCAGTTCTTCATGCTTGTTTCTTCTTGTCTTTCAGGTTAAGAAGGAAGAAGGGTTGCTGGGGGTTTGGACCCCGCGGGATCTGCTTCAACCGTAGGACCTACGGGTAACTTCCTCAATCTACTCTATTTAGTTTTTCATGAACATGTATGGTTGTGTGAGTCCTTCTTGAGTAGCATGCACTGCTCTGTGGAGGTTTAAACCCAACAAACCTCTAGGGTGATTTTCCCCGAAACAATAAGGGACAGTGGGACTGGAGGCCATAATGTGCGACACAAGAGAGAAACCAAGCAATGAGGGATGGAGGACTATAGCGGGGTACAAAGGGACTCGAGATAGACTCCATGAATGCGATGATGACTCCACTTGGATGCTCTAAACAAGGGTGACTCGATGGTGCTGCTACATAGTAAAGGCCCAATGGGGGACCATGAAAACATGAGTACAAGATGGTAACTCATGACGAAAATCGACACGAACAAAGACAAGTAAGGAGGCAAAATGGTGCCCCAAGTACAAGT
>JAXQQM020088240.1:0-32648 GCA_034641835.2 Pinus albicaulis | reverse complement strand
AGAGAGAGCCCTCTCTGAACCCTAGGAAGGCTAGATCCTAGAGTTTGAAGTAGGTTTGTGGTTACCTCGGACTATTTTTTTTTTTAACCTTGAGAAATTACTAAGTGATAATAGTACCAAGCACATAATTTCCATTATATTAAAAATAAATTGAAATAAATTCACATCATACCTCATTGGTAGCTCGAGAATAAGGTACACTTGCAATCCTGTTCACTTCCTGTCACAACAAGTCAAACTAGATGTTTGATTTATCATCATGTATAAACATATCACATCTAGTTATCTCAAAACACAACCATCATAAATTAAAATCATGAATCACATGAAATCACCGTAAACCATAATCATAAATCACATGTAACCTCATAAGTTAGAATCATACATGACATGCATAACAAGACTAAAATAAAATACCGATACTTATCCTTCATTGATCCTTACTTCTAACTTTGTTCTTTTTGTACACACATCGGATCGATTGCCACACCTGACAAACACCCAATTCCTTTGCATCCCTTCAATCACATACACATACATAGAGTGTACATCTCAACACTTACACCCACATATGAAACACAAAACCATACAATACATGAACCCACATCAACACACAACACATAAACCTACACCCAGTGTACAAAAAAATGCAATACATATGCCTACACTGGCATATAACACATACACCTACACTTGATGTACAATACAACAAAACACATACACCTACAACTGGTGTACAACACAACACAATACATATACATATACAAAGTACCACACAACAAATACACATGTCACGATATCATGACTACACCATGCACATACATAGTACCACATGCCCTCAACACAAAATGTACAACATGAACATGATACCACATGTATACCAGTACCATATGCACAACATGTACACATTACCACCTATACACAACACTATCTGCACAACTTGTGCACATCATCATTTGTACACGGCACCACTTGCACATGCTGTACACAACACCAAATGTACATCACACCACCACACAATACCAAACGTACACAGTACCACATGCACGATATGTACACAACACCACATGTACAAAGTGCCTCGTGCACGACATGTACACAACACCACATGTACAACATGTACACAACACTACATGCACACAACACCATGTGTACAATCATGCACTCAACACCATATGTACATAGATTAACCATATGTACGATACACACAACACCATATGTACATAGCATTGCATGTAAAACATGTACACAACACCATACGTACACAACACCGCATATCCAATATGCGCACAACACCCTATGCACCCAACACCACATATCCAACAATGATCTTTGTAATGAAACCAACTCCAAAAATAGAAGAAAAGAGAGATCAATGCCTGAGAAATCAGCCACTTAGAGGGGGAAACCTCATTTACATTACATAAATGAACAATTCTTGGATGATACAAATGACAAAACCTCCTTTATATATATAGGATTCCATGGGGTCATAATATAATCCTAGCCGACCTAACAATAATAATGTATGGGCACAACAATAACAATAGTGAGCTTCTATGGGGCACAATAATAACAATATGGGGACTACATGGGAAAAAAAATAACAATAAGGGGATATACTAACAATAAAAATAAGGGGATACACTAGTATTATAGGGACCTAACATGCCCCTCTCCTTCAAACAAGTGTTGTCCTCAATGCTTGATTATTTCTTGATGCTTAATGTCCCATGTGGAATCTTCAATGGGTAAGTTTTTCCACTTGTTGAGATATTTTGAAATTGATCGATTCCGTAGTTGTCAAGTTCTTGTTTCTGTGACTTCTTCAGAACTTCTTTCGTTGTGATGTTAATATTCCTATTGTTTCATTCGATTCTGCACCAAAGTTAGGTTATCCTTTGAGAGTTGGATAAGTTGTTGTTGTTGCTTGATGTGATCTTCCACTACTTTATCATCCATATTAGCTTTCATTTGATCCTTCATACTGTCCAACTTAGCCTCCATTTCTTCTTTTACACCATCTATGCCATCTTTGATTTCTCTTTATAAGATCGAAATTTTTTGCACTTGGTACCATACTTTTGATATATCATACTGCAATTCTGTCTCTTCATGTGTCATAGTAGAGCTTTCTTAGGGCTTAATGGGTGTGGAATTATTTTTGGGAGGCATTATATGACTCAATTTTGATATTTATGCTTCAAGATTCCCTTGGAATCACTTCAAACTGTTTTTTAAAACAAATGTTAGGAAAAATTGTTTAAAACATACACACCTTTTTATTCATTTTTAGGAATTCTATATTGAACCTGATTTATCTCTGTTATTTCGGATCGTCAAGATTTGAATTTCTATCCAGTATTAGCCCTCTAATTCCTCTTTCCAATTCCACATGTCATACCTAATTTGGATCCTTCAAGGCAAAGTTATTCCCAATCTCCCACAATGACCTAATTATGGACTACTTCAGTAGAGCAAACTTGTATGGTGTGTCACGTGTCATTGTTTCCTCCTTCGCCTCTGAAATTAATACACAGGAAACTACAGTTCATGTACTATCATTTAATTTTTACATAATTCCAATATTATTCTCAGAGAGAGAGTTATGACTATTTTCCCAATGTCACCTCTTTTAGATGAAATTCGGGAGCCTGAAAAAACCCTAATGGCCACAGATTATATCTCCAAAAATATTGCAAACCAAGATCTGAAATTTTACACGAAGTTCCTCAGGATTTCTTTGCAAATAGTTTTTTTAGCATTTTAACCTTCGTAGAAAAAAATTATGGCAAAAATTCCATGATGATTTGTTTGAAGTAGCGAAACTCTAGAATCCAAAGCTCAGATACCAAATGTTATGAAACAAGCTCCAAAAATAGAAGAAAAGAGAGATCAATGCCTTATAAATCAGCCACTTTGAGGGGGAAACCTTCTTTACATTACATAAATGAAAAATTCTTGGATGATACAAATGAAAAAACCTTGTTTCTATATATAGGATTCCATGGGGTCACAATATAATCCTAGCCAACCTAACAATAATAATGTAAGGGCACAACAATAACAATAGTGGGCTTCTATGGGGCACAATAATAACAATATGGGGACTACATGGGAAAAACAATAACAATAATGGGGCTATAATAACAATAAAAATAAGGGGATACACTAGTATTATAGGGACCTAACAATATTGTTTTAAGATGGTTGTGCTAACACATATGTGTTGAGATAGCCGGTATGTACTTGAGTGTAAGTAGGTGATGGTTGTAGCATTATGCATTATGACCGATGCATGTGAGTTGAATGTTTATTATGACATGGTTGTTAGTCTTGGTAAAAGTTGATTATGAATTTATAGATATGTTGTCTTGATGTTTGGTACATATAGATGGCATGTGTGTTTAGTTACAGGTCATCGTGATTGGCCCAACAAGGTAATGTAACTATCTTATTGTTATGTTTATTTATGCACTGACTGTTATGTATTTATGGTAGTATGATGCAGGGGACTGCATGGAAAAAGAGACTACCATGAAATATTGAAGAAGGCTCAGGTTGAGATTTCCTTTGGAAGTGTTGGGAAGCCATGGGGGATTGAGTCATGGTGTTTTTTTCTAGTCTTGTGCTTTCAGTATTTTATGATTTTATTGCTATTGATTGTTGGCAATATGATGCAGAGTGTTGTCCTTGATGGAAACCCACTTGATGAAGATGATGAAAACCTACTTGATGAAGTCGTCTTTGATGCTTGATGAGTTTATTAATGAAGCAAATTTGATGTTCTACAAGCAGCTCATAAGTACCAGAGAAAGAAATATCAGTAAGGGTCAGAACAATGATGTAAAGTGTGTATCACAAAGCATACGTGGGTTTGTTTAGGAGAAGTTGTGTATGCACGCGGAAAAGTAGGTGCCAAGTCGCTTATGCCTAATTGCGCTCTAAATTTGTAAAACCAGGGGACTTTACCATGGTATTGACCCATTGTATTGAGCGCTGGATTGTCCTTTTGATCCCATCCAAGAATACCATCGGAAGTGGTATGGTTTTGGCTCATGGTATTGACAAAGGCTAAATCTATATAAGGAGAAGAAAATCATTGTGCAAGGGGTGTGCAAGATGTCTGGGTTTTAATGAATACTTCTCTCTAAAGTATATCTGAATGGAATGGGTAACAGTTGAATGATAGATCTGAATTCATAATGCACCTATGAAGAAATGATGAAGATGGATCTATAGATCTGAAATGTCTTTGTATTTTCTAGATCTGTTTATGGAATGAGATGAGGCGAACATATATCTGAAGTGAAGGGTAAAATCTGAGCTATGTATCTGTTCTGAAGATTTGTGCAGCCCTAAAATGTCTGAAGATCTATACGCTTGTTTGCAATAGAGAAAGCGCGTATGGGTTGTGAAATTAGATCTGTAATATGTGCAGATGTATACGCAGGTTGATATGCATGAAAGCATGTATATACGCAGGATCAATGAAAGGAAAGTGCGTATGAAAACTAGGGTTTGCTGAATTATGTGGAATGAATTGTCTGATCTGTTCTGCTATTTTATTGCTATCTGTTAGTGATGTATTCATACAGATCTGGGTTGTTTGAATGATGATTATGCTGCTGATTATATTGATGAAATATCAAGTTGTTGATTGATTGGTTGATGGTTCAATGAATGAATTGATGAAGTTATAAGTATCAGTTTGATGTATGATTGAGCTTAAACATGTGGAGTGGGTCCAGTCTGAAAATATGATGAAAAGTGGCCTGCAAGTTGTGTTCTATTGAAGATATTGGATCCAGTGTGAAAATTGATGAAACGTGGTCCATATAGGTGCTGAGGGTTGTAGCTTTCAGTCAGGGGGTTGTAGCTCCCTTCCAGGAGAGGCTGGTAAACGAGAGTAGGGGGTTGTAGCTCCCTTTCAGGAGAGACTGGTAAACGAGAGCAGGGGGTTGTAGCTCCCTTCCAGGAGAGACTGGTAAACGAGAGCAGGGGGTTGTAGCTCCCTACCAGGAGAGGCTGGTAAACGAGAGAAGGTTGTATCCTTCTGCAGGTGGGTGCCTGCATGCTGGTATGAGTCTGCGCCAGTACATGGTTGTAACATGTTTTCTATATATAATAAATATTGAAGACTGAGACGACGATAGCAGTGGTTTTCTCCCGACTTGGGTTTCCACCTTAAATCCCGGTGTTCATGTGTGATGGTTTATTCTGTTATTACTGTACATGATTACTGTTAACTAAACATCAGATGAATGAATGTTGCAAAGATCTAAGTAAAGAAATAAATGCATAATAAGATCTCTGTGTATACGCGAGTTTTATGAAGGATATCTGCGTGTATATGTGAGTTGGGCTCAGTAAAGTAGCGTATGGGTTTTAGAGAAAGAAAAAGTAAAAATTTTTGAGTATGCCCTAAATACTAATTCACCCCCCCCCCCCTCTCAGTATTTTTCCCAACAATTGGAATCAGAGCAGGTCCTTCTGCAGAAGCT
The DNA here is from genome assembly GCA_034641835.2 of Pinus albicaulis. Classification (NCBI taxonomy): domain Eukaryota; kingdom Viridiplantae; phylum Streptophyta; class Pinopsida; order Pinales; family Pinaceae; genus Pinus; species Pinus albicaulis. Next base: position 27,144 of record JAXQQM020088240.1, on the reverse strand, counting down.
TGATCGCTTGAAGGAGATCCGTCGAAATGGGAATTCATGAAGGGGTAATGTCTATAAGGCCACCTCTATTCAATGGAAATAATCTGTTATTCTGGAAGATACGAAAAAAAGCATATCTGCAAAGTCTTGGTGCAGAAGTATGGGCAATCGTGGAAGGAGGTTATCAGTATCCGGCAAGTATTCCTACTGATGCAGCAGAAAGGAAGAAATATGAAATCAATGCCAAAGCCGTCAATGTCTTATTAGGAATCATGTATGAACTAGAATTTTCTAAAGTAATGCAGCTAAATTCAGCAAAAGAAATATGGGACAAAACCATTCTGAGCTATGAAGGAGATACAAAGGTAAAAAGTGCAAAACTCCAAACTCTCAGAATTGAATATGAAAATTTAAGGATGCATAGTGATGAGAGTATTGCCAGTTTCCTTTTACGTCTAGATGATATTGTAAATCGTATGAGAAGTTTGGATGAAACCATAACCGATACTACTCTGGTTGAAAAAGTCTTAAGATCTTTAACTTCAAAATTTGAGTCAAAAGTGTCAGCTATTGAAGAAAGGTAAGATCTGCAAACTCTTACTATTGTTCAACTACATGGTATTCTGACTGCTTATGAAATGAGACAAGGAGGTCCCCCTCAAATTAAAGAAGTTTCTTTTAAGGCGTGTGCAAAAGGAAAAGAAAAGGAAGTTGTCAAGGAATCAAGTTATATATCAGAAGAAGAAGAAGACAATTTTGTAAGGAGACTCCAACCAGGTACTGGAAGATTCAAAGGTAAGCTACCCTTCAAGTTTTTTAATTGTGGAAGAGTTGGTCATTATGCTGCTAAATGTCCTTATGAAGAAAATCATGATAAAGGGAAACAATTTGAAAAGGGAAAGAGCTATTATGCAAATGAAGATAATGATGAACTGTCAAATGAGGATGAAGAAGATCATGACCAAGATCTGCTAGTGCTCATGGCAAGGAAGAAAAAGAAGAAGGCTACTCAAAAGGAGATATCTCAGAAAACATGTGCAGCAGAAAATGAAGAAGATAAAACAGGTATTGAATGTGGTTCTTGTGATTCACTTTCTTGTGCATACAATGGTGAAAATAGTGAAAGTAATGTTATGGATCTAGAAGAAGCTCTCAAGATTAAAGTTGAAGATCAACAAAGATCATTTAAAGAGAGAGAAGTTATCTGCAATGAGATGATCTCTCAAATGAAAGGATAGATAGAAATACTGAATGGTCAGATAGACAAGTATCAAAGGTTGTACAATTATGCAACCAATCGAAATAAAAGAATTGAAGCAGAAATCATCGATCTAAATGAAGATTCGGAAAAATCAAATAAGAAGAATGAAGAACTTGAAACAGAAACCATCTCTCTAAAAGCAGATCTTGAAGCATCAAATAAGAAGAATGAAGAACTTATACAATCATTTGAAAAGGAAGGACTTGAAGCAGAAATCATATCTCTCAAAGAAGATCTGGAAAAATCAAATAAGAAGAATGAAGAGCTGTTACAAACATGCGAAGAACAAGAAAATTGGTTGAAGGAAGAAATTTTAAAATTGAATGATCAAGTAGAAGAAGGAAAAAGGGTCAAAGAAAGCATGATGAAGCAATGCCAAATATTGGAGGTGTAGGTAAACATTCTCAAAGGTAAATTAGAAGAAAAGGATAAACTCTTGAGGTTTCAAGATAGTACTAATATTCTGAACAACATTCTTAGTAATCAAAGGTCTCCTGCTATTAAACTTGGTCTTGGTTTTCATGAAACTATTAAAGGAGAATCTAGTTCACAAGGAAGTGCTAAAGATTCAAAAAACATCAATGCAAAACTTGAAGTGCTGAAAGAAACAAAAGATCAACCGACAATCATGAACTCTCAAAGGAAATCATTCAGTAATGTTGAATGATTTAAGTGTCATAATTATGGGCATGTTGCAACCAATTGCAGAAGCAGATTGTTTCAGTCTCACACAAACAGATTCTACACAGAAAGGTATTCTGGTTTCTTTAAGGGATATTGTTTTTCATGCAGCAAGTTTGGTCATAAAGCAGCTGATTGCAATAGAGGAAAGAATAGAAGAACACAATATGATCCTTATAATTACTTTTTCTGGTCACATAAGATGTTATGCTTGTAACAAGTATGGACATGTGGAAAAAGAATTCAGGATGAACAGATCTGAGAAATTGGACAATTTCCAACACACGATAAGAAAGTTCAAGCAAATCTGGAAAAAGAAGGAAGACCGGTCAGAAACGTAGGGAATATTGACCCTACTACAGTCATCCGCTTCTAAAGCTTACTTCTCATAATGACTGCAGGAATGATGTGAGATACATTAAAGAGATTAGTAATGTATCATCACAGGGGGGAGCAATGTATGATGATTCTCATGGTTGATTTGGTAATTCTGGTTATGTTTATTTCTGACAGTGCATCTGTTGTGAAGAAGACAGGTACAGGTGGTACAAATTCAGGGGGAGAAGAAGGAGTGAAATTTTCAGTACTTCACTTTCCATACGTGGGTTTAATAAAGTAAAGTCGCGTATACATGTGAGTTCCAATGGACACAGACACGTATGCATTTATGATAAGAAATTTAGTATGACAGCTCAAGAACATGAGCACAGGTTCAGGGGGAGCATCGGCCTGACTATTAATGATTGCATTATTGACATTATATCTGCTTATGTCTTAGTTCTAAATGATGATGACATGATACATGATTTATTATGATGAGTTTATGGATGAGCCCTGTTTTCTTTTTACTGAAGAGTATTCCTTGCTTTCACACATGAATGAGATGGAAGTCTTATGATTCAGAGATACAGACAGATCATGCAAATATTGTTGCTGATGACTTGCTGTTGAAAGTATTCAGGTTGCACAAGCTAAGGAGGAGCCTTGGTCATATGGAAAGGATGCATGGATGCACGTTTTTAGGGGGAGCATTAGCCTTGTTGAGCGTAATGCATTGTTGGCATTATGATGAATCTGAAATAAGATCTCTCTCTCTTGAGGTATTTCTGGTATTGGTCATAAAAGGTCATATTTGTAATTTGATGAAAAGGTCATGTTGAGACCGATGATGTAAAATTGTAATATTCAGTCATGTAAGGACTTGTTCAAATTTGTAAACCCACTTTGTTGGGTAGTTGAGTCAAAATGAGTAAACCCACTTGGTTGGGAAGTTGAGTCAAAATGTGTAAACCCACTTGGTTGGGTACTTGAGTCTCATATATAAATTCACTTGGTTGGATCTTTGATGTAAGTATTAGTCCTTGGTGATAGGAAGGTCATAGAGTCATGTACTTCATTGAAAAATATGTTTGAACTTTCAGCATGAACTCAGGGGGAGCATGGTAACTTTAGTGTACATCAGATCTACAACGCTCTTCTTTATACATGAGGAGAAAAACCTTGTGTTGGTTTTGATCCACCCTTTGCCCTTGATGTCAAAGGGGGAGAGTGACATGGTGTTTGAATAGGGGAAGAATATCATTATGCTTAATGTATCTATCTATTGCGGTGATCAAACACCATCATGGTTGCCATCAAGTCCAAAGGGGGAGATTGTTGGCAATATGATGCAGAGTGTTGTCCTTGATGGCAACCCACTTGATGAAGATGATGGAAACCTACTTGATGAAGTCGTATTTGATGCTTGATGAGTTTATTAATGATGTAAATCAGATGTTCTACAAGAAGCTCAGAAGTACCAGAGAAAGAAATATCAGTAAGGGTCAGAACAATGATGTAAAGTGTGTATCACAAAGCATATGCGGGTTTGTTTAGGAGAAGTAGCGTATGCACGCGGAAAAGTATGTGCCAAGTCGCGTATGCCTAATTGCACTCTAAATTTGTAAAACCAGGGGAATTTACCATGGTATTGACCCATTGTATTGAGCGCTGGATTGTCCTTTTGATCCCATCCAAGAATACCATCGGAAGTGGTATGGTTTTGGCTCATGGTATTGACAAAGGCTAAATCTATATAAGGAGAAGAAAATCATTGTGCAAGGGGTGTGCAAGATGTCTGGGTTTTAATGAATACTTCTCTCTGAAGTATATCTGAATGGAATGGGTAACAGTTGAATGATAGATCTGAATTCATAATGCACCTATGAAGAAATGATGAAGAGGGATCTCTAGATATGAAATGTCTTTGTATTTTCTAGATCTGTTTATGGAATGAGATGAGGCGAACATCTATATGAAGTGAAGGGTAAAATATGAGCTATGTATCTATTCTGAAGATTTGTGCAGCCCTAAAATGTCTGAAGATCTATACGCTTGTTTTCAACAGAGAAAGCACGTATATACGCGGGTCGTCTTCAGAGAAAGCGCGTATGGTTTGTAAAATTAGATCTGTAATATGTGCAGATGTATACGCGGGTTGATATGCATGTAAGTGCGTATATATGCAAGATCAATGAAAGGAAAGCGCGTATGAAAACTAGGGTTTGCTAAAGTATGTGGAATGAATTGTCTGATCTGTTCTGCTGTTTTACTGCTATCTGTTAGTGATGTATTCATACAGATCTGGGTTGTTTGAATGATGATTATGCTGCTGATTATATTGATGAAAGATCAAGTTGTTGATTGATTCGTTGATGGTTCAATGAATGAATTGATGAAGTTATAAGTATCAGTTTGGTGTATGATTGCGCTTAAATGTGTGGAGTGGGTCCAGTCTAAAAATATGATGAAAAGTGGCCTGCAAGTTGTGTTCTATTGAAGATATTGGATCCAGTGTGAAAATTGATGAAACGTGGTCCATAGAGGTGCTGAGGGTTGTAGCCTTTAGTTAGGGGGTTGTAGCTCCCTTCCAGGAGAGGTTGGTAAACGAGAGCAGGGGGTTGTAGCTCCCTTCTAGGAGAGACTGGTAAACGAGAGCAGGGGGTTGCAGCTCCCTTCCAGGAGAGACTGGTAAACGAGAGCAGGGGGTTGTAGCTCCCTTCCAGGAGAGGCTGGTAAACGAGAGAAGGTTGTAGCCTTCTGCAGGTGGGTGCCTGCATGCTGGTATGAGTCTGCGCCAGTACATGGTTGTAACATGTTTTCTATATATAATAAATATTGAAGACTGAGACGACGGCATCGGTGGTTTTCTCCCGACTTGGTTTTCCACCTTAAATCCTGGTGTTCATGTGTGATGCTTATGTGTGATGGTTTATTCTGTTATTACTGCACATGCTTACTGTTAACTAAACATCAGATGAATGAATGTTGCAAAGATCTAAGTAAAGAAATAAATGCATAATAATATCTCTGTGTATACGCGAGTTGTATGAAGGATATCCGCGTGTATACGCGAGTTGGGCTCAGTAAAGTAGCATATGGGTTTTAGAGAAAGAAAAAGTAAAAAGTTTTGAGTATGACCTAAATACTGATTCACCCCCCCCTCTCAGTATTTTTCCCAACATTGATTTGTATCTTTGTTTATGCCCGGTGCAAGGCCTTACCACTTTGTTCGTTGTGTATTATTGTTGTGGGTTTTCAGGGTTTTTCTCTTGTTTTTTCCTTGTCTTTCCTTTTGTGTTTTGATTCTTTGGAATTGGCTTGGGAAAGAGGAAATTCGATGGAGCTTGGGAGAGCTTTGTGGTACCCAACATGTAATGAAAGACTCGTATGAAGCTTGGTACAATGGAAGGTAAGACTATGAAAGTCGGTTGGACTGGTTGGATCCATTATGGTAAATGGATAGTGGAAAATGCCTATGCTATGTTGGGAATTTTTGTTCTCAATGTTGTGCATGTTGTGCACGAATAAAGGAAGTTATCTTAACCTAGACCTTATGATATATAGCAATTGTGTAATTATGTTGTTATCATGATTATGATGATGTTTATATATGTATACATGTATCTATGTATGTATGTCATGTTTGATAGGGTCATCTGGATCATGATTGTTTTATGCTAATGTTTATATGTGTTTATGTATGTCGTTGTCTGACAGGATCATGATTTTTTTATGCTAATGATTATATATATGTATGTATCTATGTATCTATGTCATTGTATGACAAGGTTTTCAAGGATCACTCTTGTGGAGGAATGGTTACTTATGCAGGTGAATGACATGAAGAGGTTTTTGGTTTATGAGGAATCAATTGGGAAGAGTAGCTCTAACAAATCTATGAGTTCAGGTTCATGTGGACATGAATTGATATTATATGATTTTACTATGCCTATGTTTATGTTATGGACAAGTAATGTTGAGGGACGCATCAGTGAAGAGAAAGTAGTGTGATCTACGACATGCTAGGATAATAATGGATAGTGGAAAGACACTAGAAGCAAGGTTGCTTGTGGGGTTAGTGTGTGGTCTATGGTTGTGCAGTACTGTGTTGTGTATATGTTGTGCATGTTGTATATTCAGCGATTGTACCTATGTTGATGTGCACATGTAACATATGTAGTGTTGTGTACATATGATGTTGTATTCATGTTGTATATATGTGTTGTGGTGTATATATTGCATATACAATGCTAGGTATAGGTGGTGTTATGTACGTGTTGTATATGCGGTGTTTTGTACATACCGTATTGTGCACATGTTGGATATGTGGTGTTGGGTGCATAGGGTGTTGTGCGCATGTTGGATATGCAATGTTGTGTACGTATGGTTCTATGTACATGTTGTATATGCAGTGCTATGTGAATATGGTGTTGTGTGTATCATATATATGGTTAATCTATGTACATATGGTGTTGTGTGCATATGGTGTTGTGTACATGTTGTACATCTAGTGTTGTGTGCAGGTGGTGTCGTGTACATGTAGTGCACATGGCACTGTGTACATGTGGTGTCGTGTACATATCGTGCATGTGGTACTATGTACATTTGGTATTGTGTGGCGGTGTGATGTACATTTGGCGTTCTATACACCATGTGCAAGTGGTGCCGTGTACAAATGATGATGTGCACAAGTTGTGTAGATAGTGTTGTGTATAGGTGGTGATGTGTACATGTTGTGCATATGGTACTGGTATACATGTGGTATCGTGTTCATGTCGTACATTTTGTGTTGAGGGCATGCGGTACTATGTATGTGCATGGTGTAGTCATGATATCGTGACATGTGTATTTGTTGTGTGGTACTTTGTATATTTATATGTATTATGTTGTGTTGTACACCAGTTTTAGGTGTATGTGTTGTGTTGTATTTTACATCAAGTGTAGGTGTATGTGTTGTATGCCGGTGTAGGCATATGTATTGTGTTTTTTTGTACATTGGGTGTAGGTTTATGTGTTGTGTGTTGATGTGGGTTCATGTATTGTATGGCGTTGTGTTTCATATGTGGGTGTACGTGTTGAGATGTACACTCTGTGTATGTGTATGTGCTTGAAGGGATGCAAAGGAATTGGGTGTTTGTCGGGTGTGGAAATCGATCCGATGTGTGTACAAAAAGAACAAAGGTAGAAGTAAGGATCAATGAAGGATAAGTATCGGTATTTTATTTTAGTCTTGTTATGCATGTCATGTATGATTCTAACTCTTGAGGTTACATGTGATTTATGATTATGGTTTACGGTGATTTCATGTGATTCATGATTTTAATTTATGATGGTTGTGTTTTGAGCTAACTAGATGTGATATGTTTATACATGATGATAGATCAAACAACTAGTTTGACTTGTTGTGACAGGAAGTGAACGAGATTGCAAGTGTACCTTATTGACGAGATACCAATGAGGTATGATGTGAATTTATTTCAATTTATTTTGAATCTAATGGAAATTATGTGCTTGGTACAGGAAAGCATAAAATTCCCAATTGGGTGGTTGAAAACGACTGCAAGAATTAGCAGCACCAAAAAAATGAATTGAAACAGGCAACAATATGTTGGTAAAGCACTTAAAGAGCAGAGCCATTGTGGGACACTAGTACCCAATAGTGTCCATTGATTTCCATGAGCATGCTATGAACGGTATGATGGTTGAGGCAGGTATATGCCTTGGTTTTTGTATCTTCTGATGTGAGGAAACCTTGCCAAGGGATGGATCACCTGTGATAGGGGATGTCGGGGAACTTGGAAGGTGAGTGACTGCATCGAAGGGGATGACCATATTGCCTAAGTGGCTACGTAGCAAAAAAGGGAAGGCAGGGGATGGATTTATTTTGTTCATTAACATTTCCAAATGGAATCAGATGCACATTGGGAGTGTGCCCTAGAACAATGAGCTGGTAACTGTTCACTAAGGGTATAGTGGCGCATGATTGTAGCGATGGAAATTGGATGCAGAATTGAATTTGGTAGTGGATTCTGGACTTCCTGGGAAGGAAGTGAATCCTAGTACTACTTTGAGGGTGGAGGCATGAGCCTATGGATTCCCTTTTTGCTGATACGAGCATTGTATCCTTTTATTTGTTGGCTGAGAAAATATGCATATTCGTATATGTGTATAGTATTGTAAATACTGTAATGAGTTGTGTTATAAAGCTCCAGTACACGGTATTATTTTCATGATGATTTTTTCTTTTGAGTGGGTTATTCATTGTAAATACTACAATGAGATATTTTATAAAGCTCCATCGGCAGTATGTTTTGTTTTCAGTGGTTTTTATGAGGTATAGGTGTCATTGAACACCAAGGATGGTGTTCCCCCAAGGGGGAGGGTTACGTAACAAACCTGGTGAAAATTTCATGTAATAAAAGTTAAAAATAATAACATAGTTGATGGGACGCGTATTCCAAGTTGAATGGTGGGAAAAAAATCATAGTGGATGTTCATTCGGTTGAGATACTCTGAAATTGATCAGGACCTAAGCATCAATAAATAATGAAGCGTTGAGGAAAACACTTGTTTGAAGGAGAGGGGCATGTTAGGTCCCTATAATACTAGTGTATCCCCTTATTTTTATTGTTAGTATATCCCCTTATTGTTATTTTTTTGCCCATGTAGTCCCCATATTGTTATTATTGTGCCCCATAGAAGCTCACTATTGTTATTTTTGTGCCCTTACATTATTATTCTTAGGTCAGCTAGTATTATATTGTGACCCCATTGAATCCTATATATAGAAAGGAGGTTTTGTCATTTGTATCATCCAATAATTGTTCATTTATGTAATGTAAAGGAGGTTTCCCCCTCGAATTAGCTGATTTCTAAGGTGTTGATCTCTCTTTTCTTCTATTTTTGGAGCTGGTTTCATAAAAAAAATCATTCCTTACTGCAATCTTACGGACACATATACTCATATCATGAAATTAATGAAACATTCAGGTAAATTGAAAACATACCATGTTAAATAAATCAACTAGATGATGCAATAAACACCAAATCACTCAAACACCAAATAGACAACATAATAAAACATTCAAGCACCAAGTAGATGACATAAGAAAACTCATACCTTAATGTATCTTAGCGGAGGCTATATTTTCTGCACAATCAATCTATATTAGCATGATATAACTTCACAACACCTCAACTCAACATAGATAATATCATGATATCCATAACAATATCTAGCTAACATATTCACACCCTAAACTCATAAACAATTTTCATTCATGCATATAATCACATATGCACAATTAGTCTAGACATAATACAACACACTATCATAATTATGTCGACTCATGCATTAATGTCATAATCCTAACCGTCAAGTCACTAGAATATAACAACAACAAGTTATATATCATGCTCATCAACAACATGTAACCTAATCATCAAGCTAACTATCATACAACAACAACAAGTTAAACCATAACATGCTCATTAATAATATATAATTTATTTAACATAAAACAATAATAACAATGCATACCACCACATGTTGCTATCATTCATGACTATTTGACACATGTACATATAACTGCACTAATCAACTAGCATCTATAATGTATGTAACCATAAAATTAATAGAATGAAAGTAATACTCATAACCATAATGCATATAACAATACTTAGCCTACATACCTACATGCCTAACATCTAAAACTGTATGACAACATGCTCTTGCCTCGAAGTCCAATGCTGCAACTTCAATTTGATGGTATGCATCTCCTGCTCTATATTAGCCAACACATTAGAATCATAACATACCAATATCATCATGATGAAATAATCACATACAATGACCTTATGCACAACAAACTTCACCAAAACAATGCAAAATTTACCATATGAACACACTTTACAGGTATAACAATTAATGAACGACCAATGCATGTCCCACATATAACATCACATAAGAAAGCATTCATGGATAACACCGAAGCATGACCAATATGTGACCCTAACATAAGCAAGCAATGCATATACAATATGTAACAATATGTAAGACAACATGCAAAAAAAATACACAAGAATGAGAAACACATAACCAGTCATACACTCATGACAACATGTTGACAACAACACAATCAACACTTCCATGTAGAAACCACTACCACCATGGCCAACACAACATGGAAACAACAAACACATATAGACCACAAACATACTAGACATGCATGTAACCAACATAAACACATGATCAACACACCACCCATCCAGTCCGAAATTTAATTGAAGTAATCATATCATCAGGAACTCATTTGGACCCCCCTATCCATGACAGGAATTTCGTCAAACATGTCACAAACATTGCATCTACAATTTAAAAAACATATTGTTGGAGTCAGGATCCCCCACGAAGTAAAGAATCTGCATATTGAGGCATGGAGCATGAAGAGAGAAGTATCTGTTTGGTCTTAGGGGCTTTGGCGTGGGTCAAAGCCCCTTAATTATGTAACAAGATGGGACTTCTTATGAACGTTGGACTCTGCCCATGGTTTGGGACCATGGTATTTTAAAAGCTAAATCTGTATAAGGAGTCTAGATAGAAGTCATAGGTAGGTTATGAATGAGATATATTTTGCAATGCATTTGGATGTCAGACTAAGTTAGAGTCTGTGTTTTGGGTTAAAGGAAAAGGCTCCTGTAGCTGTGTGCATAGGCCCTTGCAGTTGTGTGCGCAGGGTGGAAAGTGGATGTATGAGTTAGATTTGGATGTTAATTAATGAATTGTTGAGAAAGTATGAGTTATAATGACGTGTTTGATTTTTTCTTACTGTTTATGAATGTATATGAATAATGGTTTTGTTATGTAACTAAATAGCAAAGTATATTTTATGGTTATTTACTATGTTTAACACATGAATAAGTAAGATCGCACAATCTGTGGGTAAGTTAAAGAATTGTGTTGAAAAATGCTCATAATATTAATAGATCTAACCTGTGGAGCTCTGATAAGAAGGAAAAGCCCTAAATCCACTATCCTCTATCCCTCTGGATGCAGAAACCTGGTTCTAGCATCCCCCTATATTGCCTTGGGTGAGACTTTAGTCTGTGCAAGCATATCGTTGCTGAAAGGGCCGATAATAGTGGGTTTTGTTGGACTGCACAGTCACTTTGAACTTGGGTCTAGGCCCCATCAAGCCAAAAAATGGTTCTATTACCAGGATCAAGATCTCACTGAGGGATAGATGGATGTGGCATCCATCTAAGAAAGAGATTGAAGATTGGAGAGATCTTAAGGAACATGAGTTTACTGCACAAGAAAATAAAATTTTGCGTATCTCTACTGAACATTGGTTATAGAAGTATATCTATACAGATCAGTATGAGCTCTTTTTTGCATCATTTTCTAGCGAGTTTCACGAGTGGATCTCAAGGCTAGCTACACAAACATGGTATTTTAATAATAGCCTAATGTGTAGACCCTAGATCTGACTGTTAAACTGAAAAAATATTGATAAGGATATTGTGAGAGCTGTTAATTACTGGATTGATAGCATCCTTGGGGGATTCATTACTGATTTTGTGATCGAGACATCTATGTCCTACAGTGAAGAAAAGCACAACTTTTTCAAAGGTCTGCGAGGTAAGTACCTGAATTCACTGAAGTTCTACATTAAAATGCTATTTTGTGAAAAGGGTATACTACAATTTCACTCAGATTGATGTTTGAAGAAAGAGAACCTAGTCCTACGTGAAGTATTAAGTGATTTAGAATAGGTTGAGGTATGTAAATTGAAACTGAATATAGACCACTGTTTGAGTCTAAGAAAGGAGAAAACAACCCCACTATCTGCGAAGTTTATCGTTGAGATTTTAAAGTTAGCAAAGTGTTAAGGAAATTCACCAAACCTTAGCCCCCATCATCACTCCATCCCATTCTATCCATCCACCTTGACCTCCACCTCCCCCATTCACTATGGACCAGCCACCAAAGATGCCTGTGTTTAAGGGAACATATGACCCTGGAAAGTTCTCGTTTGTAGTAGAAGTGATATGGAGTTTGCAAAATGTTACAGATGAAGATATGAAGAAAGCGCAGTTGATTATAGTGCTGCAAGATCGAGAATTTTCCTGGTACATGAATTTTGTTACAATGAATGCAAATGCTTCATTAGCTAAAACAAAGACTGCGTTGAATGTTGAATTCAAGAAACCAAAGTCGCAATCCCAACGTATCACTGAGATCAAAGTGATTAAGCAGCTGAAAACTAAGACTTTGTAGGAAGTAGATTAGAGATTTAAGACATTGTTGAGTCATATTAGCTTTAAGATCCCTAACGAACAACATAAAGAGTGGTTTATTGCTACGATGTTTCCGCATCTTAGATTGCCATTGTCACAACAGAAGATCGTGACTCAGGCTGAAGCACTGGATATAGCGATGAAGCTGGAGGCTTCACCAGTAGTCGATGCAAGCATAGGGGTGCAACATATTCAGATTCAGTTGGCAAGTTTGCACATGGAGCTCCAGGATCTAGATAAGGGAAAGGAGGTTCACCCAAAAATGAGAACAGAGGTCTAGTTTATCAAGTGCAAGGCTGAGGGTCACTACAAGGAGTAGTGTGCTATTTTTAGAGACCATTTGGGCGCTAGATTACCAAGTCCATTAAAAATTGGATTGGGCAGAGGGCCAAGCGCATGGCCTAATGTATGGTATAGTATATGAGAATTTGCAGGCCAAAATTCCACCGATTTTTGTCACTCATTAAAAAGGTTTGTCAAATCACTGAAGAAACTGTTCTGTAACTTCTGTAGTTTGGTTGGGCATGATGAACAACATTGTAGGGATCTAATACTGCCAAACAATATGGGAGCATATTGAATGCAAGTATAAGGTCGTGAAGCTATGGGTTCACCAACTTCGTGAGGAGGTTTTCAAGCCCGAGGGCGCGACTGAGGAGGAAGCGCAGGCCGTGGACGAGGTCAGATCATATGCTACAACTGTGGACATAATGGAAATTTTGTAGGGATTTTTAGAACCCCACTGCAGTTTCCTGTAAGTATTGCCAAGAATTTGGTCATGAAGTCAAATATTGTCCCATATTGTTAGCTCAATTGTAGGAGAAGCACAACCAATAACCAGGGTAGAACATAAAAATGATGAGGGTTGAATCACACCAAGGATATCCAAGTGCTAACATAGTCACATACAGTGGTATGAATACTAGAGGAAACCACGCCGATGGGAAGAGGTATGTACCAGAGACGTGGGTGAGGAAGGCTAAAGGTAAGATTGTTGGGTTTGATGTAAAACGCGAAAAGGAGACATTCATGGAAACAAAGAAATATTTTATGACTCCTAGGGCTGGGACACTGACTGCACAGAGATAATTTTTCTTGCTAGAAAAGAAGCCTGAAGAGAATGCTGAAGTAACGAGAACCAATCCGTCGATCCTAGCATCTTTCTTATAGATGTGCATGAAGTTTTTAAGGGAATAGAGGGTTGTAGAAGGATTGTAGGAGCTGATTGATAACCACACTGGTAAATAAGAGTTGTGAATGGAACAATGCGCAGTAAAAAAAGTGTACAAGAATAAGAAGAGAAGTAGCTGGGAGATACGATTAACTGCGTAGATTAGAGACTATGAGATGGATCAAGTCATTCTGGATCTGGTATTAGATGCTAATGTTATGCCAAAGTAGACATGGGAATGGATAGGAAGGCCTAAGCTGCAATGGTCACCAATTCATATGCGGATGCAAAATCAGCTGAAGATCATTCCTATGGGGAAATTGCAGGGGATTAACATAGATATTGATGGTGCTGGCATGTTAGTCAACTTCGAAGTGATTGCGATCGTTGATGAAAATAACCCATATCCTATGCTATTGGGGTTTGACTGGGCTTATGACATGGACACTATAATCAACCTGAATAAGAGGCAAATGATATTTGAAAAAAATGGTACCCGGGTTGTTGTGTCATTAGATCCTTCCGAAGGTGCATGCTATACAAAGCCTACCCAAGATGAGTATGAGGATGATGAGATTGATCATATATATAAGATTACTACGCAGGATGAAGACTAGATCAATCCCATTGTGGATGGTAGAATATGATAGGAGCACGATAGTTCAACGTTTCTGATTTAGATGAGGAGTTGGAGCACTGATAGAAATGGTTGCATGAGGTCACCACTAAGCATTGTAACATGGTTACCAAATCTCTGCGCTGTGTCAGATCAGAAGTGCATGACTTGCATTTTTATGATGGCATGGGGAATGTTGTCTTATTTCTAGAAGAATTTGAGAAAAGGGTGCCTGAAGAGCAAAGTTATGAAGCTTTGGACTTCACATTAAGGTCGAATCCAGCCCGATGGTGGGTTGCACACAAATAAATTATAGGAGGTTGGCCGGAGTTCTGAAAAGTGATAAGGTTAAGGTTTGGTCATTTTGACACAAGAATTGCAGAGAATTATGATGGCCAAAAGGATCCGTGTGAGAATTTATCTCATTGGACCACAACTTGGGGAGTAGAACCTCCACCAGAATGGGTGCACATGTTCTTTCATTCTTTGGATATGATACCTCAACATTGGTATCTTGAAACAGAACTGCACCATGGAATGATGGTAGAAGGGTTCTTGTTGAAATATAGCTTCGCGGATGGATGGGAATGCATTAATAAGTCTCTTCAATAAGTGAAGGCATGTGTATTCCATATTACTAAGGAACCCATGACTCTAATACAACCGTATCAGGCTGTGTGGTGGGAAATTACTCGTGAAATTTTCCCACAATTTTTTTTGGAGAGACATGGTTCCCAAGTATGCATTAGGGAAGGAAATATGCAGATTGCATGAAGAAAAAACATAAACCAATCATGGTGAAGGATGGATTTAACGCAGTCGAAGTACTACACAGAAGATTGATTACAGGTGCAGCTGGAGTTTACTACGTCGAGGGTGGAAGGACTGCACCAACGAGGCGAGTCTCGTGGAGTTCATCCAAGATATGACCGTTGAAAAAGGAAAATTTATTGGAAAACAACTTGGCCATTAGAAGGAGTGGGAAAAACACAATTAATGGGAATATCTGGAAAAATCCGCCACCAAATTGACATTTATGAGGAGAAGTGCCAGAAAGAGAAACTAGTCATTTCGAGGATGAAACCATGGGAAGCTGAGGCCAACCAACTTTCCCAAACTGTGGAGAAGAAGCTTAAAGAGTTGCACACAACTCATAGGGGATTGGAACAAAAGGTAACCAAGTCCATCACATAACCACTGCTCGGAGAGGTCCAAGATTTTGCAAAAAAGTGCACCGATACAGTTCCTCCATTAAAGGATGCCTTGAGCAACATCAGAGAAAAGGTTTATGGTGTACCACCATTGTGACTCGGGACGAGTCACAATTTTGTGTTGAGGGCCTATTGGAGATGGGATCCCCCGCAAAGTAAATAATCCATAGATCGAGGCACGAAGCGCGAAGAGCGAAGTATATTTTTGGTCTTAGGGGATTTGGGGTGGGTCAAAGCCCCTTAATTATGTAACAGGATGGGACTTTCTATGAACATTGGACTTCGCCCATGGTTTGGGACCATGGTATTGTAAAAGCTAAATCTATATAAGGAGTATAGATAGAAGTTATAGGTAGGTTACGAATGAGATATCTTTTCCGATGAATTTGGATGTGAGACTGAGTTAGAGTCTATATTTTGTGTTAGAGGAAAAGGCTCCTGAAGCTATGTGTGCAGAGACCTTAGGAAAGACTGCAGCTATATGCGCATGCCCTTGCAGCTGTGTGCGCAGGGTGGAAAGTGGATGTATGAGATAGTTCTGGATGTTAATGAATGAACTATTGAGAAATTATGAGTTATAATGATGTGTTTGATTTTTTATTACTGTTTATGAATGTCTATGAATAATGGTTTTGTTCTGTAGCTAAATAGCACAATCTATTTTATGGTTATTTACTATGTTTAATGCATGAATACATAATATCACACAGTCTGCAAGTAATTTCAACAGTTGTATTGAAAAACACTGGTAATATTAATAGATCTGACCTGCGGAGCTCTGATAAGAAGGAAAAGCCCTAAAGCCATCGTCCTCTATCCCTCTGGATGCAGGAAACTGGTTCTAGCGTCCCCCTATATTTCCTTGGGTGAGAGTTCAGTATGCTCAAGCATATCGTTTCCTAAAGGGTCGGTAATAGTGGGTTTTGTTAGAATGTGCAGTCACTTTGAACCTGGGTATAGGCCCCATCAAGCCAAAAAATATTTAAACATAGGGGTCTCATACTTATCTGAGAATGGCTAGGAAGCATTGCTCCCTTACAACATAAGCTACAATACCATCTAATTGACCATAGATACATTTTTCATTCATTTACAAGTATAAACATAGATAGAGCCATACATCATCATTGCTAAAATACAAGCTTATAACCAACATAATAAAAACATAAATACCATGGATACAACAACAATAGAATCCACATAATAACCAGTGCAAATATTCATCAAATAAAAAATGAATGAGCTTTTCATTAATGAGTGTAAAAACAAGCTAGAGATGGGATTTCCACGTTCCACCCGACCATAGATTGGTTGAGCCAAATATCTCTTCAGCCAATCAATCTCGTGCCATATTCCAAGCAAGAATGTGGGAATCATAACCAACTGAAAAGGAACCAAACAAGCATGGATGCTATCAAAGTTCTCCACCTACACCGTGAGGAATTTGAGTGCCTCCTAGTCTCTCAGGATTTACTGTGACCCACAACTTGATCCAGGGGTCACTAGGCCCTACTCTGAGACCATATCTCCAGGATTTACTATACATCCCATCCCGGGACTACTAGGCCAAACAGAGAGAAATCCACATATTGGATTTATCATATATCCTTACATTCAATGGAAAGGATTCCTAGGCCCACCGAGGCACACAATCTGGCTTTACTGCAACCCACAATATGGCTCTAGGGTTATTACGCCAGTGGCTTTACCATGATCCATAGTATATTTCAAGGACCACTAGGCCATGTGTTTCTCATTTCAGAGTTCCACCCCACTCAACTTCAAATCCATCCGGTAATCAGCTCCACCGACGTATGGGAAACACATCTCATTAAATCTCTATGGAAATGGAAAGGCTGGGATGAAAACACTATCACACCTGGAAAAACCCATGCCAAGACAACAAAAAACCACATGCAGTACCGTGCAAGTTATACATTAGGGGAATTTTTAGGTCTAAAATGGCCCTCCTAAGAAAAATGTACAACCAAAATAAACTTTGTAAGAAACAATAGGATTCAAGATGATGATGTCAACCATGGGGGATGATTTACCATTTTTTAAGTAAAAGGGTAAAAATATTAAAAAATAATAAAATAATAAAACTACTTTTTCAACTTGTATTTTCAACTTATCTCCCAATTTTTTTACTCAAATTTTGAGCGAGAGTACTCGTTGGATGCAAAATTTAATTCCTCATCTAAGGAGTACCCATGTTGCATACTTTTGATGGACCCTGCTATGTGAAAAATAATAAATACATGAAAAAATGTGATTGTAATCAAATTTTTCATGTATTTCTCTTTTTTTGTATAGAAGGGTCCATCGAAAGCATGCAACATGGTTACTCCTTGGATGAGGAATTAAATTTTGCATCCAACGGTACTCCCCCTTGGAATTTGAGTAAAAACATTGGGAGATAAGTTGAAAATATGAGTTGAAAAGTAGTTTTTTCTTTTTTCCCTCTAAAATTTGATGATGTAATCAAATCTTATTTTATTATTTCCACTATTATTTTATAATTTATTTAGGAGGCCTAGTTTAGAGCTTAAAATTCCCATAATTTCTAGCAAGGAAATCACATATTCAAATCGATAGCTGTAAAGAATCCCACTGTTGCTACTTGATCCTGATCTTCCTTGCTTTCTCCTATGCCCAAGTGCTCCAAAAAAATTACAAGTGTCCAAGAGTGAGAGAGAATAATGAGAGAGCTCCAAAAAATGCACTGAAAAAAGGTTACCAATTTATCATCATAATCCTTTTTATAGATGAGACCTCTAATTTCTTCATTTTCCTTTATTTTCCTTCATTTTCCTCCTTACATGCAACATGTGACCTTTCACCTTCCTTTTCTACTAGTTTCCATTATTTTTATAAATAAATGTGCCAAATATGCCATTTTCCTTTCCAAATGCCTTTTCCTTTTCCTTTAGCGACAATAAATCGAATAAACACTCACTAGGATTTTTTTTCCTACCATTCAACTTGGAATACGTGTCCCATAAACCGTGGTTATTATTTTAAACTTTTATTGCATGGAATTTCCACTAGGGCTATTACAACCTCCTCCCTTTGATGTTCTGTATGTTGGACATAGACCAATCATTGAATCAGAAGATCATATTGCACATATCTCATCTTATGGTGATTCATATGATCTCATCAATCAACCATATATAAATACTAATATTCCTACCTGTTGAAAAGTGTAACTAGGTTCGTTCTTCATAATGACATGTAATTATGATTTTATGTAAGAAGAGACAGATAAAAATAAAATGAATTTATTATATTGCTTGCTTCATGGGTTTCATGAGCAAGATATTTTATTTACAGGTCAAAGAATCAATTTAGAGTATCTAGGATTTTGTCATCTTGTCATAAAGGTAATAGAGTCATTGTCATGTAAATGAAGTCATGTTACACTTTGTAAAAGACACATTTGTGTATGTAAAAGTAATTCTCAAAGACCTTGTCACTAGGCCTCTCCAAGTCGGCTTAAATATAATAAGGATCCTCCATGAATAATTCAGCTCTCCTCCAATGATCATGTCGGCCTCCAAGACCAGAAGACAACCTATATAAATAACATATATTGGCCTCATTTTAGAGCATCCAGTTTGGTCAAGATTTCAGAGTTAAGTGTGAATAAAGGGACTGCAAGGAGTATGAAGAAGAAGGTAGGTCAATTGAAGTAATAAGGACATTGTGGTCTAGTCTTGTGGCAACATATCTCTCTCTCATATCTCAGAAAAGGCCAAGGCCCATTGAAACACATATAGACTTTAGTCTTGGGTATAACGTGTCACATTAAAAGGTGCACTAGGGAGATTGAAAAGAGGACTTAAGAAATCCGGGGTAGAGATCGAAGGAAGCTAAAGGGAAGTACTTTTTTTAGAGCTTCTAAAGTAGAGATCAAGTTTCTCTAAGTGTAGTCAAAGGTACAATGCATAAAATAAGGATAAAAAAAGGAGAAGCCGAGAAGAGAAGAGAAGTAAAGGCTAGTTACAAGAGTCTTGGGAGGATACTTGTGTCAAGGGTATTTGCCATTGTCTTGGTACTCATTAATTGAAGATCTATAAGAAGAATTTCAGATCAGGTTTTCCTCTCAAAGAGTGAAAGGTTTTTTTCCTTGTCTTACAAGCCTACATACAATGTCTCTCGTGTATTTTATAATTGACTTGATGATAAGAAAATAATAATAATATATCAAATACATGATCTAATCAATAATCATAAAGTAAATCACAAGTAATTATCAAGAAGAGAAATCTCAAAAAGCCCTTGATTTATCAACATGGTATTAGAGATTAGGTGCTGAAGTTAAGAAAGGGAACTATAGCAAGAAGACACTCAAGAATCACATTTCAAGTAAGACATCAAAGATCATCATACAATAAGAAGTCTGCAAAGAAGTTGGTGAAACCCTCAAGTCATCTCAAGAGACCTCAAATACCCTTCTTAAATTAGAGGACCTATACATCAAGTTCCTTCCTAGAAAAGCAAGATCAAGGAGTGATCATTATCTTCAAAGGTTCTAAGGAAATACCTATATTGAAGAAAAGTCACATTTGTCATTCTATCATTGATCATCATCATCAAGAACATTTATCATCAAATGTCTAAGGTGATATATCTCCTTATACCATTATTGAAGAAACTATCTTCATCAAGAAGGAGTCTTTCTACTATCTATATCGTCATCAAATTCAACGAGGAAGCAAGTAAAGAAAGAATCATATTCACAAGTAAGTACATCTATGACTTCATATAATTTTTCAAAATGTCTTTTTTCAAGGAAAACAACAAATTGGTTGGGGCTTCAAACTTTCTTGCATGGAAGAAAATGACATAGCTGAATCTGACTGAGAATGAAGTCATGGACCATATCAAAGGGATATAAACTCTACCTTCAAAAGAATATACTCAAACACATGATAAATACATGAAGGGAGAAGTGAGATCCCAAAGCATTCTTATATAATCCATACAATACTCTCTCATCCCATATGTATCAAAACTAGAGACTGCAAAACAAATATATGACAAACTGGTAGAGATGTTCTTTGTAAATATTGCAGGAGAAGTAATTTAAGCAAGGATATAATTATACAACACAAATGTGTAAATATAAGAAATAATAACTTCATATTTCATGTATATATCTTAAATATGAGATCAAATACAAGAGCTAGGAGAAGTTATGTCTGATAAAGAAATGACCACAATGGTACTAAATGCTCTACCAGAAGGATGGGGAAACTTCACTTCAAGTATATATGGGAAGAAAGAAGCCACACCATTCCAAGATCTATGGTATCTATGTAAGATATAAGAAACCAGGTTTAAGGCAAAGGTTTGTATGGGAACAAATGAACAAAATCAAGTCTATGCTGCCATGACAAGGAGAAAGGGAAGATTTGGTAAATTTGATCCTCAAAAGAAAAGAAGGAACATGAATAAGGTAAGATTCTATGGATGTCATGAACCTGGGAACTATAAAAGAGATTGTTCTAAATCAAATATGGACAAATAAAAATGGAAGAAGCCCATATCGTTGGAGAAATGGAAGAACCAGAGACAAAGAAGCCTAAGAAAGAAGAAGTGAGATATCTCTACAATGATTGAGATAATCTTCTTCATTGTAAAGTATTTGTTTGTTGTAAATATATAATATAGGAAGCATTGTATATTATATAGATGCATCATATTAAAATTGGAATCATGATAAAAGCATTGAAATAAGATCACTTATCATAGGAGGATGTCTGGAACAAAATTGCTGACAATCATGCTATGAAGTCTGTAGCTCTTGGAAACCTCACTTAAAATGACATTCATGAAAGAAAAGGTAGTCATCTAGGTCAAGGATCATAATTCATTAATCAATATGGAAACATATGCTGATAATAATATGAAATATTTTATAATGAAATCCTCATTGGATTTACTTTTTTAGAAAGGAAGTAAATGTTTCATCGAGAATTCTAACTTGTAGAATTCAAGGGATTAGGATATGATGAGATATTAATGAAGTAGGTCAAGGGAATGAAGCTCTTTCATTCAAAGGAATTTTTTTACAAGAAAGTCTATATGATCACAAAAGGAAATGAATAGGTATATATATGCTTACAATGGATATTATGTAGTCATGTCATATGGTCGAATATAGTATAATTTTGTCTTTAGAAGTATGATAAAAGGAAAAAGATCTCCTCCTCTGAAAGAATGTAGGAAGGAATAAGATCACACTAGATCAAATCAACATAATATGTCATCATATGAAGT
Source organism: Pinus albicaulis (assembly GCA_034641835.2). NCBI lineage: Eukaryota > Viridiplantae > Streptophyta > Pinopsida > Pinales > Pinaceae > Pinus > Pinus albicaulis. The sequence goes on along the minus strand of JAXQQM020088240.1, from coordinate 5,317 downwards.
ATGAAGTGGTTGAATATAATCAAGGAAATCTGATTGGAAACTGCTGGGAATGGAATAAAATGTGTGATGAAAGGAAGAGATCATAAGATATACAACCACGGTAAAGGAAATCAACATCGAAGAAGAAAAAGAAGACTTTGTTAGGTCCCTATACTACTAGTGTAGTCCCTTATTGTTGTTAGTGTAGCCCCCTTATTGTTATTATTGTACCCCTGTAACCCCCATATTTTTATTATTCTGCCCTTACATTATTATTGTTAGGTCGGCTAGGATTATATTGTGCCCCATGGACTCCTATATATAGAAAGGATGTTTTTTCATTTGTATCATCCAAGAATTTTTCATTTATGTAATGTAAAGGAGGTTTCCCCCTCGAAATGGCTTATTTATAAGGTGTTGATCTCTCTTTTCTTCTATTTTTGGAGCTGGTTTCATAGCATTTGGTATCAGAACTTTGGATTCTAGGGTTTTGATGATTCAATTAGGTCATCTTGGAATTTACGCTATAAATATTGTCTACGAGGGCTCAGACACTAAAAAAAACCCATTTCAAAGAACTCTTGAGGAACTTCATGTAAAAAATTCAGATCTTGGTTCACAATATTTTCGGAGATATGATCTGTGGAAGTTAGGGTTTTTGCAGGCTCCAAAATTTCATCTAAAAGAGGTGACCTTGGGAAAATCGTCATAACTCTCTCTCTGAGCATCGAATTAGAATTATGTAAAAAGTGGCCAAAATGACACAGACTGTAGTTTCCTATGTATCAATTTTAGAACCGAAGGAGGACAAAAGTGACACATGGCATGCTGTACACGTTTGCTCTACTGAATTAGTTCATAATTAGATCATTGTGGGAGAGTGGGCATAACTTTGTCTTTAAGAATCCAAATCAGGTCAGATATGTGGCATTCGAAATAATATTTAGAGGGATACTACAGGGCCAAATTTCAGATATTGAAGATCCGAAATCACAGAGATAATTTAGTTTCAATATCGAGCTCCTCAAAATCAAGAAAAAGTGTGTATTTTTTTTTTCAATTTGCATAGGTCTTGTTTGAAAAATCAGTTTGAAGTGATTCCAAGGGCATATTGAAGCATAGATATTAGTATTGAGTTCTAAAATTCCCCCTAAAAATAATTCAACACCCATTAAGCCCTTAGAATACTCTACTATGACTCATGAAGAGGAAGAAGTGCAACATGATATATCAAAATTACAAGAGCAAGTGCACCAAATTTCACTCTCGCAAAGAGCAACAAAAAATAAAAATGGAAGTTTTGAAGAAAGGTGTGGAAGCTAAGATGGATTTTTTGAAGAAAAGTGTGGAAGCTAAGATGGATGGTTTGAAGAAGGGCATAGAAGACATGGAAGAACAAATTGAAGACATGAAGAATGATATAAAAGCAGACATGGAAGGTTTGAAGGAAGGTTTGACAAAGTTGATACAAGAAATGATTCCTAATGGTGAAAAGATAGTAGAGGAAAATCATGATGAGAAAAAAATAAATGTTAATCGTGATTTCATAAACTCTAATTTTGGATTGAAAACCCACCATATTCCAAAGATCGATATGAGGAAGTTTGATGGCAAGGATCCCGTAACATGGATACTATAGATGGAGCAATATTTTGATCTCAATAATGTGAAAAACACACAAAAGGTATGCTTGCAACTTTATATTTAAGAAAAAAATACATTTGTATGAATGTGATGGATTTTCCATGAAATTGTCAAGTCAGTTTTGGAGGAAATGATAGCACATTGTGAGGATGCAAAGGCAACTACCTTCTTTATCAATTGAGAAATATCAATCAAAAGGGTTGAGTGGTGGAGCACATTGAGGACTTCCAAAAAATTGAATATAAGAGGGTGGTTGATATTCCATAGGAACACATGATTGATGTCTTCATAGGGACTTTAAAGGATAACCATCAACATGAGTTTTCATTTGGGAACTTGATTCATTGGAGAAGGCATTCGGAGTGGGCAAGAAAATTGAATGTAAAATTATGGTGACAGAGAGCCTGCATACATCAAAGATAATTGTTCTCTGTTTCCCACAGCCTATAGAGTTGACTACAAAAGTTTGGAGAGAAAAAAGAAAAAAGAGAAAAAGGGCCTTGCTATAGTTGTGATAGAAAATACACTAAAGGTCACAAGTGTGCTGAGAAGAAATTATTTTACATAGATTGTGAAGAGGAGGAAGAAAATGAACAAGAAGCTTCAAAATAAGAGAATATACACCAGGAACCAACTGTAGAGAAAGAAGAAATGAGTCCGACCATATCCTATAATGCATTTGCAGGAATTACCACTCCTCAAACTCTCAAGATAGAAGGAAATATAAAGAAGAAAAAGGTAATAGTGTTGATTGACTTGGGTAGTACCCATAATTTTATTCATTGTAAGGTAGCCAAGGAATTGAATTGCTTCCTATACCCAACATCAGAATTTCAAGTGATGGTTGCAAATGGAGAAACTATAAATTTATTTGGAAAATGCCATAATATCAAGCTAACCATGGGGGACTATGTATTGAATAGTCCAATGCTTTCCATTCCAATGGGAGGTGCTCATGTTGTACTAGGAGTACAATGGTTACAATCTTTGGGGATGGTAGCTTTTAATTTTCAAGAACTTTTCTTGATTTTTTTTTGAAAGGAAAGGAAGTTGAATTACGGGGTATCACAGGAAAGTCGGGAAAGGTAATAAGATCGAATTTCATGACAAAGATTTTGTAGAAATTATACAAACAATATGTATATAAATGGATTCAATCCAATCACGCGATATGCTAAAGAAAGATACTGAATGATTATACAAATCAATTGTGGAAAATAAACATGATCGCCAATCACAACAAGTAAAGAAAGAAGCAAATCAAACCAAAACACAAATATTTTCCTGGGGAAATCTTGCTGCTGAAAAACCCCTCTATCTTCTATTGTATGTTCACCAAGGAATAATGAAACAATTACAATGCACTCTTCTCACAAGAGTCTCCTGCACTCTCATTGTCTCCCTGTGATTCGGTTTAAAATCGACCAACATATTGTTTATTTATAACATTCTTGTGCTGAAATTCATGTGGAATGAAATACCTATTCTTTAGGAAATTCATCCTTCTAAAACTACACAATTCTCATGGGAAATCCTATGGTTGTCTTACTGCATGCAGGAAGCCTACTAATGATACAACTGATACTTAACATCCAAGTTAACCTTTGTCTCAACTAGGTCTCCACTGAAACTGACTTGCATGCAGCTATTAATAGTAAATCATTAGTTGCATGGGATATCACTACATGTGAATTAAATATTATTTAATTCACTTGATCTCTCACTAGTGCAAAAAACAGTTACAACTAGTTCAACTAACTTTAAATCAATAAATTGAGTTAACTGATTTCTCATGCATTAAACTGTGCACCTGATAACTCAGACTCAACAACTATTGAATCACTGCCATGCACTCTTCCATACCCTCAACTCAAAATTCATGAGCTAACTGAGTTTATCACACTCAGTTAACTATTACATGTGATTATGAGATAAAATTACATTTTATTGTCCAATTTAATTAAGGGAAAATTAAATTAGACACACATTTCTTGTTGAATTTTCAACACTCCCTCTCAAAAATAAAGGGATTATCAGCTACCCTGATATTGCCTCTATGGTATTCAAATTTTCTCCTGGTGAGCGCCTTTGTCAGAATATCTGCATCTTGATCCTCTATGGGAATGTATTGAAGTAACATAATGCGTCTCTGAACACAATCTCTAAGATGGTGGTACCAAATGTCTATATGATTGGACTTATCATGGAATACCAATTAACTGAGTGTTTAATGAAACTATGGTTATCACAATGTATCACCATCGGATCCATCTGATGACTAAACAAACCAACCAGAATATTCCTCATCCAGATGGTCTCACATGTAGCCCGACTTGCTGCCATGTACTCTGCGTCTGCTGAACTGAGTGCCACAGATCTCTGCTTCCTGCTGTACCAAGAAACTACTGTCAATCCTATGCTGAAGATCCCTCTTGATGTGATATTTCTGTCTGATGGACTGCCTTCCCAATCTGCATTGGTGAAGCCTTGAAGCTTAACTCCCTCTGTCCATCTGTACCATAATCCATACTCTATAGTGCACCTAACATATCTCAAGACATGCTTCCCCACCTTCCAAAAGAGCTTGGTCAGCTTAACCATAGCTTGAATCATCTGGTTAAATGTGTAGCAAATGTCTGGTCTGGTGTTCACTAAGTACATCAGTGAACCCACTAGCTATCTGTAAACAATAGCGTCCACTACCTCACCTGAAGTAGCATCCTCCTTCCTCCAGTTTCCTGGAAGAAGAGACTCCATGGGTTTACAACTCTCCATGTGAAACTTACTCAGACTCTCTTTGGCATACTTTCCTTGAGAAACAAATAGCTCACCATCCCGCTGCCATATTTTCAAACCAAGGAAATAGTGAAGGAGTCCCATGTCCTTCATCTCAAACTCTCTTGCAAGATCCTCTTTGCAAGAAGTTATGAGCTGCTCATCACCTGTCAAAATTAGATCATCAACATAAAGTACGATAACCAAGACCTTACCATCAACCATAATTTGGTACAGGTTTGCATCTACTTCAATCTTCGTGAAGCCCAACCTGGTGAAATAACTGTCAATCCTGGTGTACCAAGCACGAGGTGCTTGTTTCATCCCAAACAATTCTCTCTTTAGTCTGCACACATGCGACTCACTGTCAAAGGTCTCAAAACCTTCTAGCTACTCTATGTACACTTCTTCCTCAATAAATCCATTGAGAAACACATTATTCAAATCCATATGATGTAACTGCCACCGCATCTGCGCAAAGAGTGCAAGGATAGATCTAATCGATGAGAACCTCGCAACTGGTGCGAAAGTCTCCTCATAGTAAATCCCCTCAACTTGTGAGAATACCTAGGCTACAAATCTAGACTTTTACTTCTCCACACTCCCATCTGTTGCCTGCTTCACCTTATAGATCCATCTATATCCAACCAATGATTTTCTGACTGGTCTTGGGAAAAATTCCCATGCAATGTTATTGATGATGGAGTCATACTCCTCAACCATGGCATCAACCCAAATTGGTTACTACACTTCTTCCTCAAAGGGGTATGGTTCTGTCACAATACACTTTCTCATAAGAGCCATGTATCCAGTAAACCTATCTGGAGACTGTCTCTGTCTACGCAGTGAAGTAGGTGCTCCTACATGTTCTGCCGCATCAAGTCTCAATCTGCTCGACTTTTCGTAGTGCGTCTTATTT
>JAXQQM020066184.1:0-69062 GCA_034641835.2 Pinus albicaulis | reverse complement strand
TTTTGATTCAAAAAAAAATTACATCTTCATAAATATGTTCATTCTTGGCACTTGGTAGATTAAGATTTAAAATAAATATATACTCCTTAACAATGAAATATTCACACTCCATTTGTTACGACTCCGTAGTTTGCAATATTGGCAAGTGCAAACACTGCAGAGCCTACGTCAAAACCACTTTGGAATCTGAGGATATAGCCATCCTAGATTCAGAGAGAGATCTCTCTATATATGTGTTCAAAGATATGATATTTATGTTTTACGATATGATATTAGGCTAGTTATGAGGAACAGAGTTTTTGTTTGTTTTGGTTGGGCAAGGATATAATGAAGATGAAGGAAGTCTATATGAAGGGTGAAGGTGTGAGTAGGTGAAAGAATGGTTCAGCTGATAAGATAGGCAAGGGGCAACATCAATCCATTGGGCTATGGAGTCATAATAGGATTTAATTAAACAAAAAGGTTCAGGAGTGATCCATGGGGCAAGTCATCTATGTCAAAGGATCTCTTTAAGTTGATTTTATGGAATGAAACACTAAGAAATGGAGTGAGGGAAATCAAACAGATGAGGGAACAAAGGACAACCTAAGATCAGGTAAGTACTTTGAAACTAGCCTTCTTTTGGCATGCACTTAAGGGAAAAACACAAAAGTAATCTAAGATTAGGTAAGTACTTTGAAACTAGCCTGCTTTTGATGTACTTTCAAGAGAAAACATTAAAAAAAACATAGAATAGATTAAGATAAAGTAAATACTTTTAACTTAGCCTGCTTTCAGCATATTCAAAGGGAACTTTTCAAAGCAGTTGTTGGGGAAGAAACTAGAGGACAGGGCTAACCATAGACTTCTCTAGCTCAATATTTAATTAGCAAACTTATCAAGAACATTCAAAGAAAATATCTCAAGTTGTACTCAAGAAACATGGGCTTACCAACACTTCACTGGTTATACTCTATTGAATTACCTTCAAAACACATTTAGAAGAAAACATAAAGGATGAAGATTTATCAGTGAGATTTAGGGTACTTCAGAAGTAAATCCTAATCTACGTTTGTTGTTCTTTATTAGAGAAAAGTGGACGGAATGTAAACAATAAGAAAATAACAATTTACAGTGAGAAACACATCACCATTGACATAGACCAGGATCCCATAAATTAGCTATTTGTATTTGATGTTAAAACTAGTTACAATCTTCAAGTTCAGTGGGTCTTTACAGCTTCAAAATTCTCATCTTAGCTTATGTGTCTTCAATTAAAAAATAGAGTTATAGCAGCTTTAGAAGCTATTTACATACAACAGATATCCGGACACCAACCCCTATACTATCTTCTACAAAAGTATTTATAGAAGAATGAGGAGGTGGAGTGTAGAGCAGAGTCCTAGGTGTAATAAATATAGAGTAATGGTTTCTCGACCTTTGGGAGGCCTAAAGAAGAAAATTTCGAATGCTTAGCTCTGTTTAAATAAATTTTACATTAAGTTTCATCACCTTTAGTCACTTTTGTTGACTTTGAGGGTTTTTGGTAGGTTGGCAGTTAATGTTGAGTTGTCCTTAAAAATATCTATGACTATATAATTAATATACATTCTCTTTAGGTGAGATTAGCTGCAAATGGCATTTTGAGGGGAAAAATCCTTTATGATGTGGCATTCAGAGGCTCCCTTTACTGATACATCTATCTTAATAACTTAAAACACTGATTTAACTGTGATTTTTTGTTTTAAAACTGAATATGCCTTTTCATCCTACTCCGGTCTTCAATTGTGCTTTTGCTGACTGTGTCCACCTTGAAACTGTGTTTTAACCTTAAAATAATAAGATTTATCCTTTTAATCCCTCAATCTGTGATATATCTCTTTACTGTCGAGGTTTTAATCCTTTGAAACTTTAATCTTTGTTGTTGATCCCTTTGTTTGTGCAGAAATCTTCAAACTGTGTATTAACCATCAAATTGTCGGATTCAATCTTTAAACTTCATTTTTGCTTTAATTCTTCGATCCTCACCTTATGTCTTTAATGTTTTTCCTTTATCACTGTGGATAGGGGATTCTTAGTGCGGTGAAGGGTTTTAAGGGTATGAACAGTGCTTACGCAGCACTGTCCAAACCTGCAGATGAAACCAGGCAGCCTTTTATTTCATGTTTTAGCCTTAAAATATAGAGGACTTTGGCTCTGTCCCTTAGCAAGTTGAGGACAAGGATTCTGCCCCGAAAAACCATGACAAACACCTGCAAAAATAACAAAATATGTTACAAAAACCTTGCAGGCTGGAAAACTGCATGCAGAGGCTATGTGGCGGCGGAGGAGCTAGGAGGAATAGGAGATGCAGGTGGAGGAGGGATTTCTATGGTGGAGAGGTGAAGAAACTGTGAAAACCAATTTAAATTTGGATATAAGCGCGAAAAATGGCTCGGCGGTTTTATGAAAATCGGGAATGGTTATCGCGTCAATTTCGGGTGGTAAGTGGTTTAAACGGGATTGAATGGGATTCCACACACTACACAACACTTGTATTTTAGAAAACAACCGGTATCGTGTAACTTTGGAGTGTTAAACTCCAGATGCGAAAATCGCACGATACGCCACCACAGCCGTTGGATGAAAGGGATGAGATCGGACAATGCTGACCGAGCGCAATGGAAAAGTTGCTTGGGTGGAGACTGTAGTGGGGAATAGGTGTCGGGGCGTGATAGGATGGGTCTTTTGTACCGTGGATGGTAGGCCCCGGTGGAGTTGAGTTGTTGGGATTAATGAATACCGTCGGATCTATAAGATCTATGGTGGGGAGTTGTTGCGGAGGATGGAGGAATAGGTAGGGGTGTGGTCTTGTGGGGAACAAGGTGACCAAGAGTTGAGGAGGGGAGAGCTTATTGCATTGGCACATCATCACGGAGGGAGAAAAGAAAAGGGGAAGGGATAAGCCGATGGAGTGATGTGATGAGGGTTAAGGTTAGGCCCGGGACATGGTCGCCTGTTGCAATATGTGACCAGGGGAGCTTAAGGGAGAAGGGGCTTATCACATCAGCAGGATTGGAAAAGGAAGTGGGGTAAGGAATAAGCAATTTGTGTGATGCAATGAGTGCTTACCATTCAGTCGTGGGGTTAGTTATATGAAGCAGAAGATTAAGCGTTGCTTGGTTTTAACATCGCATCGACAGAAAAAAATTTTACAAAGGAAAAAGGTTGTGGGGAAAAAGAAAAGGGCGATGCCGATGGGCTTAATGCTCTGGTCACGGGCACACGGTCTTGTGCGGAAAAAGGGCCAGGACTTGGGTGAAAAGGGGCTTCAGGCCTTAAAAGGGCGGAAGAAGTTTTTGAGGGTTTTTAAGGTTTTTTCCAAGTCTCCATAGAGTAAAAAGGAAGGGTTTTAAACCAAAATAACGAGATTTCACGGTTCAAAGGGATTTCAAAGGCTTTTGATGGGAATGAAGGGAAAATTAGAAGGAGGAAAGGGGATTTTCCAGGGAAAAATAAAGGATAAATAGGGGCAAAAATGAGTGAAATGAAGTGATGAAAAGGGGTTGTTTAGTAAACAGTTTTAAAGGGAATAACACTACTTTTTTTTAAGGCACAACATTTCTTAAGGAACAGCAATGAGGGAACAACAACCTTCAAGAAAGACTGATTCTTGTATTAAAATGATCTCTTTAAGGCTCAAGGCCTATTTCAGCCATCATTTGCTTATGAAAAATTTTACTGATGGCTAACAGTGGCTCCACTTGGGGATGGCAGCTCCTTGGAGGTGTCAAGAATCTTCAGAATTTGATCTTTGGGATGTAGACCTGTGCCTTATCCATTACAGCCTCTTCTTCAATGGTCATGTTGCTTTAGAAAATATGATCAGTATTTCAAATCAGCAAACAAATTCTCCCAATCATTCTACTTGCACAACCTACTTCCTAACATTTTTTCTTCAAAAGGTGCATTTGGATTTGCAAACCTTAAACATCAACATTTTATTCTTTTTAAAGCAGGAAAAAATAATCTAAATCCACCCTTATTTCTTCCATGAGTTCAGATTATACTGTTGAACTCATAAATTCTCTACCTAAGCTACTATCTACTAGGATTAGACGGTCTGGCAGATTTTATTCTCTATTTTCTAAAAAAGAAATTTAAAACACAGTCAAATTAGGATTAGAAACTCTGATTTGTTGTGGGACTGTGGCATAAAAAACCAGCTTCTTATAGACTTTATATTCAGAATTTCAAAACAAAACTATGAAGGCTTGAAATCTGAAAATTTAAACATCCTTCAGTCTTTTTGCAGCTCTGGTTTTGATCTTTCTGAGCTGTTATTTTCTTTCTTTGGTTCAGATTTCTTAGCAGATTAGAACCAATTCTATACCAATATTTCCAGGTTCAAGATTTGAGCTTCTTTGAACCACTTTTTTTTCTATCCTAATGTACTCTACTGATAATCCAAGATTGAATAGTTTGGCAAATATTCTTCACTAATCTATCAGCAGAAAAGTGAAATCTATCTTAGTCATGATTAGGTTGTATGATTAAAATAGCAATGTTGTTTTTGGTAGTGGGTTTTGAGCTTGCACACTTTCAGAATTTCTCTTTTTTTTTTTTGGTATGGGGTTGTACCTTTATTGTTTTATTTCTGCCCTCTTTTTACTTTTTCTATTGTTTTTGTATTTTTATTTGTCAAATTGAAAAACAAGGTTATACAAAATGAATAAAAATATTTGAAAGTAAAACATCAGTTAACTGTAATAATGTTTGAGAACCCTGCCATTGACAGGACCTCCAAAGTATTCAACTCCATCCAATTCTTGCAGAAAAATGCATTGTTTCCAATAGCATATTGGATAAGATAAGGGCCTTGCCATAAGTTATCAAATTTCTTGTGTTTGCCCTTATCTTCTCTTTTTGAGTCCCATTTCAAAACTTTATCACCAATCTTGAAATCACTTGCCTTGGTCCTTCTGTCAAACAGCTTCTTGATGTTTTCTTGTAGTTGCTATGCTATGATGTATACTTCTTCTCTGGTTTGCTGTAAATGTATAGTTTGGTTTATTCTTCTTATTACATCATCATCTTCAGAATGTACTTTCTGGATCAGCTTCATTACTGGCACTCCTAAACTAGTTGGGAATACTGCATCAGTTCCATAAACTAGCTTGTAGGAAGACATCCCAATTGACTTCTTAACTGTCAATCTGTCTGCCCATAAAGCATGTACTAGCTTATTGTGCTATGATTTCTTGTTATCTTCCAGCAACTTCTGGATAATTTTTACCAGAATTTTATTTGATAATTCTGCTAGTCCATTACCTTGAGGATAATAAGCTTTGGAATGACCCAATATAATTTGATACTTGTGGCAGAATTCTACCATATTTTTAGACCCAAATGTAGCAGCATTATTAGTTATGATCTTTCTAGGACAACCAAATATTGAAAGTATATGGTTTTCAAGGAATGAGATGATGACTGAGTCTATGGAATTCCTACAGGGGATGGATTCTATCCACTTGGTAAAGTAATATGTTTCTGTAAGTATCCATCTATGTTGGGCAGATGAGGGAGGATGTATTTCTCCAATGAAGTCTAGACCCCACTGCTGAAAAGGAGCTTCAACAGTGATTGGTTGCAGAGGTAAGGGAAGCGGTTTCCTTTTGCCTTCAAAGACTTGGCATTTTTTATAAGCAACAATCATTTTATGGATATCTTGAAAGAGGGTGGGCCAGTAATAGCCAGCTCTAAGGATTTTATTAGCAGTTGATTTCCAGTAGAGGTGGCCTCCACATTCTCCTTCATAGAACTCATGCTTAATCTTATTTGCATCATTCTCAGGAAAACATTTAAGCAATAATCCACTAGCATTTTTCCAATATAAACATTTATTCAAAATGCAGTAATTTACATATTTCAATTTTAAAAATCTTGCTTTTGTTTTAGGCAAACTAGGAAGAACAATAAGATTGAGAAAAACATACAAATTGTCAGCATACCAATATGAATTCATAAAATGATCTTCAATAATTGGAGTTAAAAACTCCTCCTGTTCATCTAATGCATTAAACATGTTTATATCAAGAGCTTGGAAGTTAGATTCAGCCATCAGTTTTTCTAGCCCTTGACCCTTTATGAGTTTAGTGGGTTTTATTTCTAATTCATACTCTAAAATTACAGCAATCCACTTTCCTCTTTTGTCATCTAGATCTTGGGTCAATATGTCTTTTAGCACTGAATAAGGCACAAATGCTATGATGTGGGAATGTAAAATGTAAACTCTGAAGACTTTGAAGGCTTTGACCAAGGAAAAGGCTTGTTTTTCCATTATGTTGTACTTCAGAGGTGCATCTCTCAATGCCTTGCTGAAAAATGCAACGGGCTTCTCTTTTCCATTCAAATTTTTTTGTAATAGGACAACAGCTACTGTGTTTTCTGATGCAAATGAAAAAATGAAAAATTCTTTTGAAAAATCAAGACTCATAAGAACTGGTGTTTTGGTGAGTGCTTTTTTTACCAGTTCAAATGAATTATTTGCTTCTAAGGTCCATTTAACTCCTTCTTCCTTTTTAAGCATGTTTGTTATGTTTCTAAGAAGTTAAGCTAAATTGGGTATGAACCTTATCAGGAAATTAATCTTTTCAATGAAATATTGAAGTTCCTTGATGTTTTTGGGATGGCTGATTTGCAATATGCCATCAATCCTTTTTAGGTATATCCTTATTCCTTCTTGTCATATGATATGCCTAAGAAGTTTTCCTTCTTGGAGACCAAACAAGGTTTTCTTTAGATTCAAGGATAGTCCAACTTTTCTGCACTTTTCAAAGACTTTTCTTAAGTGTATTAGGTGTTCTTCATATGTTTTAGAATAAACAACTATGTCATCAACGTAAATCACAATGAAGTAACCTATTTCTTCTGAAAATGCAATATCCATGGCTCTCTGAAATGTGGCACCAACATTCATTAATCCAAAGGGAATTTTCAAGTACATGAAAGTACCCCAAGGTGTAGTAAATGTTGTTTTGAGTTGATCATCAGGATGTACTAAAATTTGATTGTACCCTGAGAAGCCATCTAGCAAAGAAATTCTTCTGGAACCAACTACCTTTTGTAAGGTATGATCCATTTTGGGCAAAGGATAGTTGTCTTTCAGTGAGGATTTGTTTAAGTTTCTAAAATCAATGCAAAGCCTTATCTCTCCTGTTTTCTTCCTAACTGATTCAAGATTAGACACCCACTCTGAGTATCTAACAGGGACAATAATTCCAGCCTCATACATTTTTTTAATTTCTTTTTCTACCAGAGGTAATTGAACACGGTTGATTCTGTGCAATTTTTGTTTAAAAGGTTTCTAGTTTTCTTTGACGGGTATCTTATGCTGAATTATTTCTGTATCATATGATTTCAGATCTTCATAGCTCCATGCAAACACATCAGAAAATTCTTTAAAAAGCTCAATGTATTTCAATTTGATACGAGTTGGCAGTGTTTTAAACAGTTTGATTATTTTGGGCTTTTCCTTACTTCCTAGGTTACATTCTTCCACTTCAGTTTATATGGGTTCTAATTTTGGCTTCTTGGCCACATCATTCAAATCAAATAATTCTTCTAAGGGGACCAACCCTTTTGGCAAGCTTTGGTCTTTGACTTGCAGCGCTTCTACGTCTTCATTTTTCAAATCTATGGTTTTTTCTGTCATATATTTGGGTTCATGTGTTAACAGATTTATTTCTGCAATCTCAAGAGACTTTTCTTCTTTAGTAAGTGGGTTTTCTTCAGCAGGACAATATTCATCAAAATATGAATCTGAGTGTGTTGTTGTTTCAAATTCATTTTTGGACTGTAGGAAGTCTTCTATTTGTTTATCTCCCTCAAAAACTTGCCAATATTTTTCATTTTCTGGGACAGCTGGTCTAAATTTGACTTGGGTAGTGCATTTTTTTGTTTCGTAAGGTGTGAGACAAGTTCTAGCAGCAAAGGCTAAACCATTAGCAAGGATGTTTTGGTTTCTTGGGAAAAAGATAAGTTGGAATTCATCAAATGTTTTTAACAAGTCCATGGCATAATCTCTATAGGCTCTAATTCTAGGATGTCTGGCTCTATATTCCCCATTTACTTGCCTAATAATCAACTCAGAATCTCCATGAACTTTTATCCTTTTGGCCCCTAATTTTTTCAATAAATGCAGGCCTAAAAGGAGAGCTTCATACTCAACTATATTATTGGTACATTGAAAGCTTAATCTATAGGAATGCCCCTCAGCATGATTGTTTTCAGTATTGTGTAACCATATGCCTGCTCCTGCATCATTTTTAGTGCAAGACCCATTAAAATTCATATTCCAAAGAGGACTATTTTCAGATTTGTGATTTGTTTTATTGTTGTCCTCTCTGTCTTCTTCATATTTTTGTTCTATACAAGGGTCTGCACTACTTTTTTCTGTTTTGTGTTCCTCATGTTTTTCAATGTTTTGAGGTTTTACTTCTTGATTTTTATGATCTACGTTATTTACATGACTGTTTTGGACCTCAAGACCTCTAATCTGATTGTTGTAAATTTCTAAATCAGCAAGCTATTTTTTAATCTCCTCTTTGTTTTCCTCTTTATCAATGGTTTTAACTATGTTTACATGTGAAGTGATTACATCATTTGATGGTTTTTCATAGACCAACTCTTGCTCTTTATGAATATCATCATTGAAAAGAATAAAAGAGTCAAGGTCAGTGTGTATGGAATAGAGAGGAGAATTCTCTGGTCTTTCTTGGTTACTCACCATATATTTCATGTGTGTTTCCCTATAGAGTCTTCTAGGTTGAATGAAGACAAGGATGGTGGCATAAGTCATATCCATCTGCATTGTGCCTTGTAACTTAATACCCCATGACCTTGAAAGGAGCATGCCATATTTTGGGGGTATATCAGCCACTACAATGTCCATCACTAAACTATTGGCTGGTATTTGGGCTAATTTAACACACAGATCCTTTATTAGGCCTAGGCATCTCACCCTACTTGAATCAAAAGAATATAAATCTTTGTAGGGTCTAGTCACCTCTAAGCCTAATCTTTCCATTATTACCTTGGGCATGAGGTTATGTGATGCTCCTGAATCAAGCATGGCATTGTGCAAGATATTGTCATGAATGTTTAAGCTGATGTAAAATGGAGGGGTGGTTCCTTCTTGAAATTTTCCTTTAGTTTTTGGTCCAAAAATGAGCTCTGGGGTATCATCATTTAAGTTAATTGTGTCATGAATGTCTTCTATTTTTAAAGCCTTCAAAATCTGACCCCTATAAATATTTTGAGTGAATAATTCAGTGAGTGGGACAGAGATTTTGATTTTGGATATTTCGTTCTCTAAGCTGAAGGGAATCTGGTTTTTTAAAGTGTTTGATTCTGCCTTGTTAGTCACTCCTTGTTCAGCAAAATCAACTTGCTGATTTTTAGTATTTACAGCAGTTAGAATAGTTTTTTCAAGAGCATTATCTGAAGTGCTAGTGATACTGTGGTTAACACTCTATTTTTCATTGGTTAGAGTGTTCTTCCCTTTGTTCAAATCAGAATTTACAGCCACTGCTTTGTAAGTTTCAACTGTCTTTTTGGATGTATTTTCAGGGTTGTTTTTGGCAAATTTATCAGAGGTTTTGTTCTTGGGAGTTTCTTGATTCCTTTTTCTTTTGAGGTCATATTTTTTAGGTGATCCTATGATGGAATTTTCAGGGTATTGCTCATAATAATCTGTTTTTGGTCTTCTGTCATCATAAGGTGTATACAGACCTTGTTTTCATTCATGGAGGAAAACAAAACCCTCATCGCCTACTCCCAGCATGTTCATGTTGTCATCCTCTGTTTATTCATTTGTTTCTTCATCCTCATTTACATAATTTTCTTGGAAGGGAGGTATGATCTGTTGATCATCTTCTCTTTGTCTATTTTGAGGTTGATTTCTCCTAAAGTTCTAATTCTGATTTTGAGATTGATTTCTGTTTTGGGGAGCTGATTGGTTTTTTCTAGATTGTGATCTCTCAAGTATTCTCATCTTCTTCATCATTTCCTCCATCATTCTTTCCATTTTTGAGCTAGATGTGGAGGGTGCAGTTTCCTCCCTAAATGATGCCTTCTTTTCATTCCTCATCCTAGGTATTTTTTCAATCAGATTTACTTCCACAGCAAGAGCTCCTTTCTGCATGTCTTCTAAAGTCAAGGGGTCTCTTTCTCTTAGCTGATAGGCCATTTCAGGATCAAATCCTTCAGGAAATTTGGCCATGGCTGAGCCTTGAGGAGGTTTCAAGTCTGGGGGCAGTGCATTATAAACACTATTAAACCTAGTGCAATAATTTTGAACACTTTCCCCCGCATTTCTTTTGAGATTGTTTTAATCTAAAAGTATTTGGAGAGGGTTTTTTCTAACTTCCCATTTTTCTAGGAATGATTGATGGAGAGCTTGAAGGTCATTAATAATATAAGGGGTTAAGCCTTTGAACCACTTTCTTGCTTCTCCCCCTAAGCTTTGAGCAAACAATCTGAGTTTGAGAGTTTCATCATCAATCTCATTTCTATCAAAATAGTCATTCATCTTGTCCACATGTTGTGAAGTAGTCATAGCACCGTTGGCATCATATAATGGTATCTTGGACTGATAGTCCTGTGGCAGATTGACTAAAGGTAAAGGAAGGACTAGGGGAGCATACCATGTTGCCATGATAGGAGGTTGTGGAAAAAATGAGGGGTTTATAGGTGGAGGATGTAAGATGGGAGGGGGTTGATGGAATGGGGTGTTTTGAACAGTGGGTGTATGTATAACAGAAGTGGATGGACTAGCAAGAGATTTTTGAGAATATATTGGATGAGAGAAACCAAAATTATGAAAGAAATGCAAATCAGGTGGGGTAGTTTCTCTGCTAATAGTGTTTTCACCACTATGTTGGGGTGAGTGTGAAGGCTCGAAGTCTATCTAATCTATATCATCAAGTGACCTAATTCTGAATGGGTTTCTTAAGTCAAATTGTGAATCTTGTAGAGCTATAAGGTTTTCGGGAACATAATTAGCTCTATGGACTGGTCTGACAACAGTTGCAGTTTTAGACTTAGGAGATTTCCTAAGTATACTTTCTGCATTATCAACTATATCAGGAGGATTTGGGTCAGGATAGGCTCTAGTGTGGACTCTTCTAGAAGCCACTATGCTATGTTTTCAGACCCAATGATAAGAAAAGTTTAACCAAGTATGACAATCTTTGATAGGCTAACTGATCCTTCAAACAAGGAAACTTAATTTCTTACAATTTCCCTAACTGAGTTTGTATGATGTTATGATAGAAATGGGTTTCCCATTGGAGTCTTTAGGTCAATTTAGAATTTTGGAGTCGCTAGGTGGAAATTTTTAGCTTTGGAAGGTAAAATGCTTTATGGTCCACCACACTTAATATATCTGAATACCAATCTGAAATGTTTTGGTTTTTCTGAGTTTTTTTAACAGTTTTGTAGTTTATGAGAGTGTCCTATATCTATTTCAACACTTAGCTACGGTGATGAGACAAACAGAGTTTACTTTGTGGCTTACTAGCTGATTTCTTCAAGGTTTGATAAGGGTCTGTTAGAATCCTAAGGGTTACTTAGATTGTCACTTATTCATACAAGTCCTATCATGATCACCATTAAGATGGTAGTGCTTGAAAATAAATCTGACCTTTCATAAATGAATACTGAGTGTTTTATTTAAGGGCTTTTATTCAGAAGTCCCCAGTATGGTTGCCAGTATGTTAGGACTCTGTAGTTTGCAATATTGGAAAGTGCAAACGCTGCAGAGCCTATGTTAAAACCACTTTGGAATCTGAGGATATAGCCATCCTAGATTCAGAGAGGGATCTCTCTATATATGTGTTCAAAGATATGATCTTTATGTTTTATGATCTGATATTAGGCTAGTTATGAGGACCGGAGTTTTTTTTTGTTTTGGTTGGGAAAGGATATAATGAAGATAAAGGAAGTCTATATGAAGGGTGAAGGTGTGAGTAGGTGAAAGAATGGTTCAGCTAATAAGATAGACAAGGGGCAACATCAATCCATTGGGCTATGGAGTCATAATAGGATTTAATTGAACAACAAGGTTCAAGAGTGATCCATGGGGCAAGTCATCTATGTCAAAGGATCTATTTAAGTTGATTTTATGGAATGAAACACTAAGAAATGGAGTGAGGGAAATCAAACAGATGAGGGAACAAAGGACAACCTAAGATCAGGTGAGTACATTGAAACTAGCCTTCTTTTGGCATGCACTTAAGGGAAAAACACAAAAGTAATCTAATATTAGGTAAGTAGTTTGAAACTAGCCTGCTTTTGATGTACTTTCAATAGAAAACATTAAAAAAAACATAGAATAGCTTAAGATCGAGTAAAGACGTTTAACTTAGCCTACTTTTAGCATATTCAAAGTGAACTTTTCAAAGCAGTTGTTGGGGAAGAAACTAGAGGACAGGGCTAACCATAGACTTCTCTAGCTCAATCTTTAATTAGAAAAATTATCAAGAACATTCAAAGATAATATATCAAGTTTCACTTAGGAAACATGGGCTTACCAACACTTCACTAGTTATACTCTATTGAATTACCTTCAAAACACATTTAGAAGAAAACATAAAGAATAAAGATTTATTAGTGAGATTTAGGGTACTTCAGAAGTAAATCCTAATCTATGTTTGCTATTCTTTATCAGAGAAAAGTGGACAGAATGTAAAAAATAAGAAAATAACAATTTACAGTGAGAAACACATCACCATTGACATAGACCAGGATCCCATAAATTAGCTATTTGTATTTGATGTTCAAACCAGTTACAATCTTCAAGTCCAGTGGGTCTTTACAGGTTCAAACTTCTCATCTCAGCTTATGTGTCTTCAATAACAAAACAAAGTTACAACAGCTTCAGAAGCTATTTACATACAACAAATATCTAGAGACCGGCCCCTATATTGTCTTCTACAGAATTATTTATAGAAGAATGAGGAGGTGGAGTGTAGAGCAGAGTCCTAGGTGTTATAAATATAGAGTAATGGTTTCTCCACCTTTGGGAGGCCTAAAGGAGAAAATTTCGAATGCTTAGCTCTGTTTAAATAAATTTTACATTAAGTTTCATCACCTTTGGTCACTTTTGTTGACTTTGAGGGTTTTTGGTAGGTTGGCAGTTAATGTTGAGTTGTCCTTAAAGATATCTCTGACTGTATAATTAATACACATTCTCTTTAGGTGAGATCAGCTGCAGGTGGCATTCTGAGGGGAAAAATCCTTTATGATGTGGCATTCAGAGGCTCCCTTTACTGATACATCTGTCTTAATAACTTAAAACACTAATTTAACTGTGATTTTGTGTTTTAAAACTGATTATGCCTTTTCATCCTACTCTGGTCTTCAATTGTGCTTTTGCTGACTATGTCCACCTTGAAACTGTGTTTTAACCTTAAAATAACAGGATTTAACCTTTTAATCCCTCAATCTGTGCTATATCTCTTTACTGTCGAGGTTTTAATCCTTTGAAACTGAATCTTTGCTGTTGATCCCTTTATTTGTGCAGAAATTTTCAAATTGTGTATTAAACATCAAACTGTCAGATTCAATATTTAAACTTCATTTTTGCTTTAATTCTTCAATCCTCGCCTTCTGTATTTACTGTTTTTCCTTTATCACTGCGGACAAGGGATTCTTAGTGTGGTGAAGGGTTTTAAGGGTATGACCAGCGCTTACGTAGCACTATCCAAACCTGCAGATTAAACCAGGTAGCATTTTATTTCATGTTTTAGCCTTCAAATATAGAGGACTTTGGCTCTGTCCCTTCGCGAGTCAAGGACAAGGTTTTTTCCCCGAAAGACCATGACAAAGACCTGCAAAAATAACGAAATATGTTACAAAAACCCTGCGGGCCGGAAAACTTCATGCAGAGGCTGTGTGGGGGCAGAGGAGCTGGGCGGAATCGGAGATGCAGCCAGAGGAGGGATTTCTATGGCGGAGAGGCGAAGAAACTGTGAAAACCAATTTAAATTTGGATATAAGCACGAAAAATGGCCCGGTGGTTTTATGAAAACCCTGAATGGTTATCGCGTCAATTTCGGGTGGTAAGTGGTTTAAACATGATTCCACACACTACGTGACACCTGTCTTTTAGAAAACCGCTGGTATCGCGTAACTTTGGAGTGTTAAACTCCCAATTCGAAAATCGCGCAATACGCCACCACAGCCGTTGGATGAAAAGGATGAGATCGGACGGTGCAGACCGAGCACGACGGAAAAGTTGCTCGGGTGGAGATTGTAGTGGGGAACAGGTGTCGGGGTGTGATAGGATGGGTCTTTTTTACCGTGGATGGTAGGCCCTAGTGGAGTTGAGTTGTTGGGATTAGTGAAGACCGTCGGATCTATAAGATCTATGGTGGGGAGTTGTTGCGGAGGATGGAGGAATAGGTAGGGGAGTGGTCTTGTGGGGAACAAGGTGACCAAGAGTTGAGGAGGGGAGAGCTTATCGCATCGGCACATCGCCGTGGAGGGAGAAAAGAAAAGGGGAAGGGATAAGGCGATGGAGCAATGTGATGAGGGTTAAGGTTAGGCCCGGGACATGGTCGCCTGTTGCAATATGTGACCAGGGGTTTTTAAGGGAGAAGGGGCTTATTGCATCGGCGGGATGGGAAAAGGAAGCAGGGTAAGGAATCAATGATTTGTGCGATGTGATGCTAAAAGGTGCGATGCGATGAGCACTTAGCATTTGGTCACAGGGTTAGTCATATGAAGCAGAAGACTAAGCGCTGGGGGGTTTTAACATCGCATCGGCAGAAAACAATTTTACAAAGGAAAAAGGTTGCGGGGAAAAGGAAAAGGCTGATGCTGATGGGCTTAGGGCTCTTGTCACGGGCGCACAGTATTGTGCAGAAAAAGGACCAAGACTTGGGTGAAAAGGGGCTTGAGGCCTTAAAAGGGCGAAATAAGTTTTTGAGGGTTTTTAAGGTTTTTTCCAAGTTTCGATAGAGTAAAAAGGAAGGGTTTTAAACCAAAATAACTGGATTTCACGGTTCAAATGGATTTCAAAGGCTTTTGAGGGGAATGAGGGGAAAATTAGAAGGAGGAAAGGGGATTTTCCAGGGAAAAATAGAGGACAAATAGGGGAAAAATGAGTGAAATGAAGTGATGAAAGGGGTTGTTTAGGAAACAGTTTTAAAGGAAACAACACTACTTTTTTTTTAAGGCACAACAGTTCTTAAGGAACAACAATGAGGGAACAACAACATTCAAGAAAGACTGATTCTTGTATGAAAATGATCTCTTGAAGGCTCAAGGCCTATTTAAGCCATCATTTGCTTATGGCGAAATTTACTGATGGCTAACACCACCAACTTATTAAAGTGGAATTTACCATCCAAAAACTAGTATATATCTTCAATTCCCAAGATAAATCCGATGCTTGAATCATGCTTATAGAACGGAATTTTTGTATGGAATTTCAACTCTCCAGAAATATTATATGCAAACTCAATCATCTCTCAATCAAATTTGTGTTTGAAAGGTAGAGGCTGCAATGCTTTCCTCTATTTTCCCTCTCTTCGGAAAATACCTAGTTTCCCTTCAACCTCTGCCATTATTTCCCTCCATGAAGATGCAATAGTCGCATTTATGTTATCCGAATATATGCTCCTCTAATGGGAAAATGTAGATTATGAAATTTCCATGGAAAACAAATATTAAGTGATTATTCTACGTGAAGGTAATATTTGTTTTTCAACAATCACAACTTGCAAATAATTAAACTAACAATGGATATCAAAGTTACACTAGCAATGGATTTCCAACATACCAATGGTCCCTAGTCTTTTGGTTGGGAATACACCAAGTTCCCTTTCTAGCTTAGGAAAAATGAATTTCAAGAAAGTTTTATGTTACATTAGTATGAGAAGATTGAATCGGAACAATATTTGAACATGTCTCCTTTCTTTAATCGCAAGTTACGTAAATTATTTCGAGACGGTAATAGTCTAAACAACCGCATTTTTGCCAAGAAAAGGTGAGCTTTTAACGTGTATTTTTAGTTTAATCCAGTTGCAATTAAAACAATATAGTTTACATATTTCAAATCTGGTTATAAGATTTTTTTTAAGTGTTGAATTTATGTGTATTGTTAAAATTATGATTGAAACACTAAAAAAATTTAACATTTTTTAATTTAAAAATTGTAAGATTTTTAGTAAAAGAAAATATTTTAAATGAATAATTTGGTAGATCTTACTTAAAAGTCGATAATGAATGATAATGATAATGATATATTATCAATAATAATAAAAAAATACACCCATACTTGTAAATCTCACTATACACCACCACAAATAAATGAATATTTAATGAATCTAGCAGCACGATTTGCTCATAACATCGAAATTTCCATTATATCATGGTGTGACTTTGTTTCTCTTTCTATATATTAACATGGTATCATAACATTGAACTTTCCATTAATATCATTATGTGTGCGTTTGTTTCTCTTTCTATATATATTATTCCATTAATATCATGATGTGTGACTTTGTTTCTCTTTCTATATCTTAACATGGTATTATAACATTGAACTTTCCATTAATATCATGATGTGTGCCTTTGTTTCTCTTTCTATATATTATATTAACATGGTATCCAGGGCATCTTGCCCGTATTTGTAGGGAATTTGTGGAGGCCCATTTTTTCTGATGTGTTAGTTGCTATGCAAAAAGTGATTTTTAGGTTTAAAATTTTAGAAAACGTTTTTATGCTTTTTTTTTTCTTCCATTTACTAATTTTTTATTAAACTATTTTATTTATTAGTTTTTTCTTTTCTGGGCAGTTGCAACTTGCAAATCTATATTCAAGTATTAATAGAAAGTTACTTTTCTTGGCTCATTGGTAATTAAATTTGTTTTCAGCTACCAATTATTGTACATGGCTTTCCTTCCAAAAATGAATAAAGCTTGAGGCAAGCAGGTGAACTTCCAATGTCGCACCCTTAATGCAACAACTTTAGATCTTTACTTGTATTAACCACTAGAGAAACTGCTGAGCGTAGCGTTGATACATTATTGCAGAGCATTGTTCAATGGCGTTAGATACTTTGATACAACATTGCAGAACATTGTTTGAGGGCGTTAGATACTACAATCGATAACACTTGAGGAAACGAGGAAAATTGATGAAATAGTCCCAAGGCTCAAAACTGTACCACCAACATTTCCCGTCTCAAAGAAAGTATCAGTCTTTTTGAACCACAACAATGAAAATGTAGGCGATTTCTATCTTTTACATTCAATTTTAATTATCTAGATGAAATAAGGTGCATTTAATGGTTTCTTTTTTAATTTAATTTTGGTTTCATTGATTCTATTTTTTTTTACACATCTGTTTTCAGATCCATTTTTAGGATTAAAAATAACATTAATTTTTTTTTTGTTTTACAATGTCCATTATGCACATTGCCACCTCCATTTTCAGGCACAAATCCATTTTTAGGGTTAAAAATAGAATAAACAAATCTATTTTACAATGTCAATTATGCACGTGGTTTTTTAAAAGTTTTTTCCATAATTGTTTATGATTTTACTGTTTTGAACGAAGAAATCACTTCACTACTACATGAAGGCAATTTTAAGACATTTTTTAAGACAATAGAAATCTTTTGTCTTCAAAAGTCACTTTTTATTTTAGTCATTTTAAATTAAAATTTAATATCAATTGAATTGTCTTAGATATAAAATTTAAGACAGAAAGAGTTTGAGACAAAAAGTGTTTTAAGACAAAACTTTATATTCAAGACAAAAATAGTTTGAGACAAAAATACTTGAAGACAAAAACAGTTTAAGACAAAACATTATATTTAAGACAAAAACATTTTAAGGAAAAATATTTTAAGACAAAACAATTTAAGACAAAAATATTTTAAGACAAAACTTTATATTTAAGACAAAAATCATTTCAGACAAAAATGTTTTAAGACAAAATCAATTTAAGACAAAAATATTTTAAGACAAAACTTTATATTTAAGACAAAAACAACTTGAGACAAAAATATTTTAAGAAGAAACTTTACAATGGAAATTAAAACGAAATTCATTTAAGACAATCAACAATTAAGACAAAACCATATCAATGGAAGACAATATTATCTAACATGACTTGAAATTGACTATAATAGTGTACCCTTAGTCTGCCAACATGTAGGCTACTACTGTCTCGCGCCTATATCGAGGTTGCTACTTCACTTATCATTCATGTTATCTTATATAAAGACAACAATTTGTTGGGCTCTTCGTTTTGGTGGGGTTGCTGACTCTAAAGAACGCGACAAATTTTCCTAGCAATATTTCTCAGACATCAATCCAAACTCTTATGTCCCTTCGATCTCTATTTATATGATTAGAGACAACTTGTATTTCATTTCATTCGACACTACTACACAGAGGGGGCTTTTAAGATAAAATAAATATTTTGTCTTGAAATTTTTGATATGAGGTGCTAGTAAAAAAGGCAAGAGTAAAGGACTAGGGGTTTTTCTTTATGTTGTTGATGGGTTCTTCAGGAAGCAAAGCGATGGAGGCCGAAAACAACTGATGGGATTTAGGGCAATGGAGGCCGACAACAGAGGTGTTTTGTGAGAGGAGTTACATACGCACTTTCACTAAACATGGATAGGCAGTAACATAGTTGGAGTACTTTTTGGGGTCTCCATTGATAGTGTTTTAATTTGTGTTTTTTGAATATTTCATTTATTTTGAATGTTACTTCTATTTGTTGGTTGCTGCTATCAATAAATTGTTGTGCGAAAACTTTTGACGGTCATTGAGAACATGTATTAGATTCACTTAAAGGATGGTGGAGACAAATTAAAAAATATTTGTTGGTAGACAATATGCAATCTTCACGACAACTTTTGCGAGAAGCTCACGTCGAGGATAAAAGATAGGATTGTGCAAGCATTAGTCACACAATTCACAAGGGAGGTAATTTTGGTTGTAAGTGTGGAGGTAGATGGATTAAATGTAGAATTTATTGGTGCAATTACTGGTGTTGTTTGGTGCAATGCGTCTATGCATAATTATCCTAGCTAGATTCAGTTTTATCCTGATTCTAAATGATATCAGGGATCTCTATTGGTTCTTTTGTTTCGAGGTACAATAATAACAATTTATTTTCCACTCTAGTTGTTGATATACTCCTTGGTCTATCTGAGACACACTAGCTGGTTGTTTATATTGTCTTTATTCTAAACCTTTTCTCCTTTTGCTCTTCATGCTCCTTGCCTGGTTTGGGAATGGTCAATCAGGGGATTTTCAAGGATCTTAGCTGATACGTGTTGTTCTTATCTATGGTCTATCTGAGAAATATTGGCTATTTTTTTTACATGGTATTTCTTCTGAACCTTTGCTCCTATGGATCTTTTTGCTCCTCTCTGGGTTGGGATTGGTCGATAGGAGGATTTCTGAGGATATTTACTACTACATAAGTGCATTAATTTTGTTTGGTGGAGTTGGTAACGTATTTCAATTTTGAATTCGATCATGAAGGAGTCTCTTGGGGTCATTAATTGGTCTAGGGGGGTATTTATTTTCTAAGTCGGTCATTGATTATATGAGGGAAAATCCATAAATGGTTTGCGCCATCGTTGAAGATCTTTGTTGAATGTGTGATTGATTATATTTTATGAAGGAAATTGGTCGATGATGTTTGGCCAGTCTATTTTATTTGAAGGGATTTCCTGGTGGATTGAGTTGGTGACAACCTACATTGAGTGGTTTCAATGATTGATAAGTGACATTAATTTACCTTGTTACATATTTTATCGAGGTTTTTTCAGACACTACTACATAAGGTATTTTTCAGTAATTCTCTCTACTTTGGTGCACATATAAGTGAGATTGCAGAGTGTCAGTGGTGTTCGTTCTACAAGTGGCCTTTACATTTATCGGTAGGATTTCACTTGATACTGAAGGAAACTGGGGTGGTGATGTGCCATTACTCGATGTGTTGGTACATGCGACTATTGAGGCAGAGAGTCGTGGTTGCCCCGAGTCGGGAGTCTATCTATTTAGGACATCTTATGTACATGCAACTATACACGTGGATTTCAATGTTTGGGTATCCCCACTGGTTATTGAACCCAATGTCGTAATCAATGGAAAATGTTTTTCCATCATTCGTTGAAAAAGAAGGAAGTTAATTAAGGTTGATTTGGATTATCAGAAACTTGTTTTTAATTCCGATGTTTTTTGGGACTGGGTGGTAGGATTACAACAACGAGATTTGGTGGGTAAGTGGTTTTATCTACGAATGGTTCGCTCTCAAATGGCATCCTAGGTTAAATAACATTGGTACCCTATTCTTAAGTACCCTCCTCTTTTCAGCATTTTATACAATCAATGGTTATGCTTCCACTTTATTAATGATGGAAATGCTGTGAAGATTTTGGGATCATATTGGGTTCATGGTTGTGATTTCCTCTCTTTAAATCACTGACATGTGGGATTTGATCCACAACTAGAATTTCCACGAAAGAAATTGGTTTCAAGCTAAACTCTCTGGTTTACCACTCGTATTCTGGTCATGTGTGTTAGGGTCATAAGTTTTATTGTAAAATATTTTTCCTTATCCTTTAATTTTTAGTTTTGAGTAGTTGATCCTATGATTACTGCTGCTGCCATAGCCTCTAGATTGTTGTTTGAAATCTTTGAGTTTCTTACATGAAGGGTTCGTTCAAATTCTGAAAGAGTGTAAATTTGCTGGGAGTAATGGTCGCACATGTTTTTGTCATGTCAATTCAAAGGGGGTTTAGTCATTTGTCTATCAGAATTGTTTGAATTGAGCTCATTTGCAGTCAGATTTATGATGGTTACAAGGTATGGTCATTTGAAACATCCTACAATTTTATCCCTCATTCTTATTTACCCTATGCTTATCCAGTTCACCTCCTATTTCCCCATTTACCCATTTACCTTCCATTCATCCCCCTTCATATAAATTTACATCCTACACCTTTCCCATATACCATTAACCTATCATCATATTACATTCATTTTATTGCCCCCTTTCATTCTAAACCATTCCCTATTTTAACATTACCATTTCCCATACTCATATCATATAACCCTCATGCGTAATACCCCATTCTCATATATAAAACTCCCATACCAAAGGGATATCAAAACCCTTATACTTAATCATTACCTATGTTGTGATTCACATGCAAATTCAGGTGGAGCGCTCTAAAACATCAAGTCAAAGCATCACAATGCTACTTAGATTTTCTCGCTTCACAACATTGTGCTTACTCTATTTTTTACACCCTTTTGAAACGACAATTCCGACCACATAAAGGCCAATTATGGAAAAATGAGAGAGGTTGTTCTTCAATACAGGCCAAATTACAAAAATTTCTTCCAGTTTTCACACAAGTGTCACAGATCAGGCATTATGAGTGCATCTTTAAAGCTCATTTTTTGTAGTTTCTAAATTTCCTGTTTTTAGCCATGGTTTTGCAAAAACATTTGTGAGAAGACTAGGAAGGAATTGGAGAAACGGAGAGAGGTATTTCTTCCCAACACTATCATATAAAATAACCTCCTTCATTTTTAAAAAATATGTTACGGTTTGGGAGATATACCCAAAAGTTACGTAGGTGTTACGCAAGCGTTGTGCAGGTGTTGTGCAACCCTTTCCTACTGAGTCTCACTCATGTTTTGGAGCCATGATTTGAGAGGTCATATTGACTTACCCCTGGATGCCATCTCATCCTAGCTTTCATCGAACAGGTGTCAACCATAAAGGAAAGATGACTTTGTGCTACCCAGTCGCTGCGCAGAGCTGTTAGTTCATTGACAACTTTTCTATGATTTTATGTTGTTTCTATTTTCTTTACTCTAGATGAATGAGATTTGAATATAAACATGGTTTCAAATATGTTATTTATTTAGGGAAAAGTTAAGTATTTTAAAATTTCATTTGTTATTTTTGAAAAAACTGTAAACAACTATAATTTTTCTATTTTCCAGTTATGATGTTTCTACTTTTCTAGTTGGTGTTGATCCTCTCCATCGATCGAACATATTTTTTATGAAACCGCCTATTAAACTATGACATTCTGCCTATATAATTAATAGAAGTAAATGAAGAAGGGGTTTCTTGGTTGGTTTGGCAAAAGACTTTGCAAGAGTGTTACTGTGTTCTGATATTAATAAAATTTCCATACACTAGGCCACTTGTTGTTGAATCCCTCGTTGATTATTCCAGGTAAAGATACTATTGTCATCCTCCACTAGGCGAGAAGGAAGAAATTGTTTCTTGAAATTGTTCTGCATCTACATACAACCTTCAAATATCACCCTTTTCTCATCAAGTAACTTGATAATATTAAAGTCGCTTCCAATAACCCATGGAGAGGGATATATTAGGGAACCTGTTTGCAATGTAGAATTAAAAATCCATGGCTTCTCATTTAGTAAATTTAGGCAAACATGTTCGATAAGTGATAATAATCTTCTGAGACCACAATCTAGAACTTGACTATCAGAATGCGAAATGTAGCGAACATATTGATGAATAAAATGTATTGAGGGGAGGTCGTAGGAGACCCCTCCCACTTGGGATATCATGGATCTTGGATCTACTGGAGTGGTGCTACTGAATGTTGTCATGTTGGTGTCCCTGTTAGCTAGTGGGATTGAAAAAAGGATGTAATCATCTAAGTGTTGCTTGGAACTCGGTGGGGGTTCAGGGTGGGGAAGGTGGTCATTGTCTTAAACATAGGTATGGAAAGTTGAAACCCAATGGCTCTCTCATTAATAAAGCCAAACATCACTAGTATGGATATGGTAAAATTATAGAAGGAGAGTTTTGGGACTCTTAAAGATGTTGTCATAGTAACAGATAGATGAATTTACCCTGCTATTTTCTTACCAGATTTTATTTCTACAAACTAGCCATCTACGACTTGGACATTAATAATTCAATTTCTAGTTCACTTTTCACAACCTAAACCGTGGCAGATAATCACTTCATAATAAATCCATACATTTTTGACATATCGGGCTGAGAAGTTTACTCATTTCCTCTCAATCAACTAGTTAAGTTATGTATGCTTGTAATTGTAAATGAATCTTCCACCTAGCACAAGCTTTACTTGTAATTTATTAAATCCATTGGAATTTTTTTAGTTTTCACCTAGCTTGTTCTCATGGTCGATCGTCTCCAATATTTGACAACTAATAGCCTCTTGATACACCTTTAGTGAGATATGCGTAGCTCTCACCTATCATTGTAGCTCAATGAAATGACATCTAGTAGCTCTAGTGGAAAATAGTCCAATTTTATACCCAAGACACCAATATAAATGGTGTAGTTGTGAAGGTAATGATCTCCATTGGGGATTTCCATTTTTGCTGCAACATACAAGAATAATCTTGGTATGGGAGGAAGAGATAAAATATCTCTAGAAAAAACACAATATCATCACTCTCCTAATGCCATTATTTTTTTTTAACTCATTAGAATGCAGGTAATGTATAAGGATTCATTAGAATCTATGAAATTTTCTCTCTTTCCAATAACAAAATAGGTTCATTCTGAAATTAATATATAAGATAAGGTTCATTAATAACGTTACCTAGAAGGAACTCCTTACATAAATTTCTCTTAGATCCTACCAAGCATGACAATTTTTAGTAAAATGGATGATCACCCTACAAGATTCTATCCTCATGGCCTAAGATAAGGCATCCCTCTAGTTACCCATGGCTAAACAAACTTATGGATCATTCTTTGTGTTGAGTTTCATGGGTAGTTTAGGAGACTTTGTTCATTAAGTTTTGTAATTTTTCATCATACTCCTGAGAACTTTCTCCAACCATTTTCTTAATCTCCTTAAACATGGTGATTTTTTGTTGTTCAGTGTTTAGCCTCTAGAGCTTAGTTATAAATACCGCCTTTAACTTTTGCAAGGCCTTAGCTACACCCTAGGGATAAATCTATATGAACTTCATGCACCATTACAGAAGCTTCCCCCACAATGTGGTTAGGAACTTTATCATCTTAGAAACTAGAAATGCAATCCTTTTCACCCTCCAGATGAATCCACATAAGAACCAACGTGGTTTTTCATCACCATTACCCTTTATAAAGTTTTTGGAACTACTATAACCATATTTTTTGTTGGATTTTTCACCAAGATAAAACCTTATGGACATGTTTGAATAATTAAGCCTACTCCCCAACTTGAACTAAAATTCAAACATAACATATGCCACTTCTACTTCTATTCCCACCTTCATTTTTTTTCACTACTACTATATCCCAAACTACTAAAAAAAGGTTGCTTTAATTCAAAAATATAATAAAAATTTGAGATTACCTCTAGGCTTTTAAAATTCATAGGGTGGTGAGTTTGGATTGGATCCACTTTTCTTAGGCTATATCATGTCTACTACTTGACCTTCCTCTAGCTCAAACAATTAGAACACATTGCTAAGTGTTTCTTCCTCTTCTTTATTTGTGATGATATATCTCTCCATAGGCTAATAAATACCTTACAAACTGAGGCTCCCTTTTGTACAATCATGATCCATATAATTGAACATGCTCACCTCCTTGTGGCATCACTTCATTTTTCTCTTCCAAAGTTATAGACATATTCTCCCCGCATATTCTTCTCTCCAAGCTCTTTCCAATTATCAAATCCCCCTATTTGAACAAATGTTTGGTATTCTCTTGACAACTTTTAAACCTTTTGAACTCTTTACTTGTGCCTCTATGTTTTCATCCTCACTAATACTCATTTTCATTACCATGGTATTGTGATGAATCCCCTCCATTCTATTCGTCCACCAGTTCTTAATTATCGCATTTTGATTAAAATCCTATTTTTCCCTCTTTAATGCATGTGCTTCCTCCATCACACCTTATTCCCTTAGTTATTCAATATCAGTCAATCCATTCTAGGTCACCCCCAAGAATTTGTGCTTGCACTTCCATGGTTGGAGAACTAAAGGGCACATAATCCTCTTCCATCACAAAATTATCTATCCATGTCACGATCTCCTTAACCAACCTTTTATAAGCTACTTTCTTATACTACTTCTCTTCTCTTGATTTTAAATAACTAGTTCAACACTACTACAATCTCATTATTCTATCTCTATATGGTAATTAACCCAAATATTTGTTGCTCTTGAGCCTTTCTGATCAAAATACTACAACAAAACCAGATTATGGGATAATTATCCATGTCTTATCCTTCTCAAAGTTTATAACCAAGGTATCTTGGAATCTGGTATGCTTCCCCACCTTTTGAGTCTATAATTTATTAGTAATTTGCATAGGTAACATCATCAATAGCGAGAAAAATTGCAACAATTGATTTCCTTGGTGTAGAGGTATTTTTAATTTTTAACATTTACATAAATTTAAATTTTCTCTAGATGCTACAACAAATTTGTAGTGGAGGAAGGAATATATCTTTGTTAGTAAGTGGAGGTGTCTTTATACTCACCTATTTGAGCAAACAATGCATCATAGATCTAACAAACATTGCATCATAGATATAGCAAAGCTAGGGTTAGGCCAACCAAATTATTTGGAAGGCAGCTAAATATGTTTTATGATATCTCAGAGGAACTACCCAGTTTGGACTATGGTATAGAGGGAGTGAAGCTATGTGGCTTCACAGATGCAAATTGGGTGTGAAGTCCATCAAATAGAAAGAGTAAATCAGGTGGAATTTTTAGTGTTGGGTCTGCATTTATTCCTTGGTACAACATGAATCAAATATGTGTGGCACTCAGCTCGGCAAAAGCACAATACATGGCTGCAAGTCAAGAATCATGTGAGCCGATATGGATGATAAAGATACTTGTTGGATTGTTTGGTTAGATGGTGGATCCAACTGTTATCTACTGTGATAATGAGAGTTACATCAAGCTCTCCGAGAATCCTATATTTCATGATCAATCCAAGCATATAGGTATATGGTATCAGCATTTATGGGATTGTGTGTAGAGGTAGATAATGTTGCTACACTACATTCTGATAACGGAACAATATGCTGACATTTTGACAAAATATTTGTCAAGAGGGAAGTTCAAGTTCCACAGGTTCAAGATACGGGTGGTTGATAATCTCTTTCTTATTCAGAGGGAGTATTAAAAAATGTAGCAATAAATTCTCAATTTGATTTTTCCTTGATTAAATTGAGAAAATTTGAATTTTCACACCAGTAGCATGTATACACATACGCAGACATGTGATATGTATCACGCTTGCTTCATTGCTTCAGAGGTTTTAGCAAAATTACCAAGGGAATTCCCTAATCGAACCAATGTCTTGTCATCCCAAATTTCCTTGGAAGATATACAATCAAATCCAAACCAAAGTTGTCATGAATCCCTCCTTGTCAGGGAAAATTTCTTCGTCTAGAATTATAGGTAGAGGCTAGTTGAGTTAAAAAAGTATGGACCATTCTTAAAGACTAAATTCCAGTCTTATATGCTAGTGAAAACCAAAGTAAAAATGTATTTTTCTCCTAGCTCTAGTTTAATGCGCCCCTTCTGTTTTCTCCATTATATCAATTTTAGTATGTGTTTGCATTTGCCAACATCAACTTCAAATAACGGAGCTAGATTTTATAGAATACTTTCATTTAAAAATTATTAATTTACACCCTAATGATGCAAAGAAAGTCAAGTTAACCCCTTTTCTTCCAAAAATTAGATTCTCGTAATGCCCCATATCTCTCACACAATAGGATTTAGGTCGATTTTCAAAGATATGAATGAATTTCCATCACTCTAATTTCCAATAACTAGATCAAGTTTAATTTTAGCACTGTTGCACAAGAAACTATGTTATTTGTGTGTAAAGAGGAAACCTTGAATCTTTCAAGGTAAAAGATGAAAAAACACTCACCAAGAAATTTTCATACAACAATCCTATGCTCTTATGGTTTGCATACACAAAACCATACAATGTCATATGCACAACCATCATAATCTATCGAAAGGGTTTACTAGGGAATAAACTTGGGCAAGATCAACTCGTCAAATCCAATCAATAATAGCTAACAAGTTATAGTTATTTGGTTTTGTTTTAGTAAGGAAATGTGATGGAGCTTTAATCACACCATGAATTTGTCACTAGGAACCATGAATTGACCATGAAGAATGGGGATATTTGGGTTTGTGACTTATTCTTTGTTTGATTCTAGCCCTTTGTTAAAACATTAAAATTACAAGTAAAAAACCCAAGTGTGTGTGTCTGTAACCAAATGGTTTGAAAAGTATAATTTAGGCCCTAACATGAACACAAATGGCACAAATTTCAAAGGGTGAGAAAAATTAATGTTATTGTTTGAAGGCTAGTGTTCTTCATTGTGGTTAGTTTATATTCTTTGTATCAAAGACTACGAGTATAGGTAATTTTGTGTTTCATGTGTTTGTGTACTTACCTCTTCATTTATTTGTTTTTTTAAATCAAATATGAATGTTTCTAAGTCGAGGTTAGACCATTCCTTATTGACTTGTTATTTAGTATGAAGAGGTTGGAATAAAAGAGTAGTGAATGTATCATACATGTTGTCTCTTCCTTTATATAAGTGGTAGCTTCATTCATTATGTAATGGATTTGGGTGTAGATGTGGGTTATAAGTGAGGATGTACCTTTCTTCGTGTGAAATTTTCTTTCTGAAATGAACCTTATTCTCTTTGAGTAGTAGTAGGTTTAGTTTTTTACCATCCTCCCTATGAACATCGAAGCTCATTAAAAGAAGGGACTATTGACATGAATAAATGAGTTTCTTGTGCCCAAAGTTACTCCATCTTATAACCATGGGAAGTGCTTGATTGGGTCTTGTGATATTTTTAAAAGTACCAACCTCATATCTTATGAAAAAGTGAATCTAGCTCTAGACCACTAGATAATCCAAATACCTTTGTATTAAGATTTATGGACATCCATATTTATTGTGAAGTTGTCTCCAACTCTTCTACCATGGAACTACAATCCACAAAAAAAAAAATTCTTCCATTGCCAATTCTTCATGACTAAATTATTGTCAACTCTTCATGACTAAATTATGATAACAATTCAAACTTTTCACATGATCAACGATGATGCCTTTAGTTCATGCATTGTGGATGGTTACAATGTCACAATGCCCAATTTTTGTTAATAAATAATGGTTGTAAAGTGAAAATATTCTATTTATATGTCATTCAATTTTTTGTTTTATGTTGACCAAATTTTTCTTTACAAATCATACATAGTTTAACTTACACATTAAATTTTATTATTTTAATTAATTTATTATTTTTAATTTTCCCTCGCAAATTTTTATTTTCTTTTGCGCTGCGCTGGTAAGGAAGTTTCTTTCCTCTTGATTTGCGATACAATGAAAAGTTTCTCATCTTGCAAAACCCTTTCCTGCCACTTCCTCATCTTGCATCACAGTTTCAGCCCCTAAGAAAAAACATATTCCTCTGTTAACATGGATTCCTGGTCGTAGGTGATTGTGGGCACTGGGCGGACCTAATTTTCCTTAAATATGGTGAGAAAACCTATTACTTTGTTAACATGGATTCCTGTTCGTAGGTGATTGTGGGCGGACCTCATTTTCCTTCAATAAGGCAAAATCTTCTACGGGTTTTCTTCACTGGTAAGATTCTTAGCTGGCTTTTGTTATTTTGTACAGGCATAGGTTATAAAAATGTTATTACATGGCTTACAATGGAGTTTTCATGCTTTCCTGTTTCTAGACTGTGGCAGCTAATGAATACTTAATATTGTCCAACTGAACTGCTTATCTTCTTCAGAAGACTATATGGTAAAAAAAATGGTAATATACAAATAGAACAACTTAAGCATAGTTAAGGTGGTTTTATTTTTGTAACATTAAACCCTGCAGAGAAGAAATTTACAGTTATAGGACACGTTTTCTTAGTAGACTCATTAACATCACTAAAGCAATGTCAAGATCCTGGAGAAGCCTTTGATTTAGTCATTTTGAAGAAGTGTTTTTATTTGACTGTATACTTTCAGAATCAGACACAGCTTGAAAATCAAGCACATCGGTCTCTGCTTTCCTCTTATTCTTCTTGCTATTCCTGAGATTGTTAATTTTTACTGCATGGAAGATTTTTAAAATCTTCAACTTTCCAAAGTGAATGTTCTTTATATTTGTTTAAATAGAAGTAATGTTGCCATATTTTCTCTGAGGGTTGTTGTCGTGAAGGAGAAATAAGTGAAAACAACATCCCCTACAGTAAAGGGAATAAAGTAATGGTTGTAGGAGGGGATGGTTAGTGTGGATGGGCGACAGCTAATTTTCATCTTTCAAACAGAGGATACTAGGTTGCGGTTGTTGATAGCTTTGTCTGTAGGTTGTTTGACCAGTAGCTCGGGATCGAATCTCTAACTTCCATTGTCTCAATTCAAAAGAGATGGAAGTAAGTCTCTAGCAAACAACTTGACCTGTTTGTGATTTTGATTTCCTTGTAGAGACTTTCGAGTCCTTTGAACCCGAGGCAGTCGTACAATTTGGAGAACGGAGGTCTTCTCCTTATTCCATGATAGACATAGGAAGAGCAGTCTATATTCAGCATAGCAATTTGATTGGAATCATGGATGTGCTTTTTGTTATCAAAGGATTCAGCCTAGAAGGTCATTTGGTTAAACTAGGTACCATGGATTATTTTCTAGGTAGACAAATAATAAAAATTCACACTTGCGTTCATTGCATCTATGAGATGTGTGTTTACCACATACTTACCCTTGCGAGCTGCATGTTTTCTCAAGAACATTGAGCTGTATTCAGTAGAATTTGCAGGAGTGAGGCAGTCTGAAAATATGTGACCTATCTCGTGGCCTAACTATGAAATTAATGAATAATTACCCCTATCAAGCCTCATTATTATAGCCTTTTAAAGCCTTGGATGTTCAATGCACACCTAAATGCAAAACCTTCGAATTTTGAAGCCATCTTGGAGAGCTAGTTATATTTTTGAAGCCACAACTGTGGACTTACCTTTATAAAATTGAATTTATAAAGGCCTCTTTGATGGCTGGCTCCTAACACCACCATCATCCAAATCCGTAGTCTAACGAGGACGCAATTTCACAAGTGTAATTAATGCTACAATTTCTTTTAGAAAATAATGGAATTTTTGGGATTTTGTGAGAAAATTTTGGAAATCTCAATTACAAACTTTAATCTAGGTTACAGCTATAAAATTCCAAAAGTTTGAATGACCTAAAATTTTGATAACACTGAATCCATTTCAATAATAAAATACAATTCCAAAATTAAATTTGTTAAAAAAATTCTTATCAAAAATTTCATTGGACACTGCCTCATCCAAATTGGATAAATCATTTCGTGGATGAATCTTTCACAAAATATGATTTATTGACTTAATGCTAATTTTTTCATTATAACATAAGTGTGTTATTGTGGTTTCTATTCCATTTATAAATTCTTGCGATGAATGAAGGACACATTTGAAGTTCAATTTAACAAACCCAAGTTTGTTTTCTGATGGATCATGGGACTTAGAATTTTAAATTTTCATGGAATTATTGAAAACATATAAATTTTAGGAATTATTTAAATTATTGATTTATGTGTTATTTGTTATTTCTAAGATTTGTTTTTTTAATTCTATTCCTCGTTATGGCATATATAGGAGAGTATCCTCTTATAGATTTATAAGGCTAAAGAGAGCCAATGAAATGGTTATAACATTACAATTTATATCAAAATTCAAACTATTTCTACTAGTAAAAATAAAAATTTAGATTGTAACATATTTTATGTTGAGATTCAACAAGATGATGAGCTTAGTGAAAAGAGTCGCCTTCACTAAGTGGGCCCGCAGGCTATTTTTGGGGCAAAGTCTATTTTTAGACTATGTCTATTTTTAGACATGTCGATCATATTCTATGAGTTACAGGATGCTATTTGTGGATGGTTGGTCAAGTTGGAAAAATATATGGACTTCTATTTTTAGATATATTGGGCGGAGTTTATTTTTAGATTGTCAGTCTAAAAATAGATATGTTGAATATTATTAGCTCTTAATAATATTTGGACTCTAAACATTATCTTATTGTCTTGGAGCACTTCAGTTAAGTGCACGGATGTGGCACAACAAATGACAAAATGAATTACGCTATTCCTGAGGGTTTACTGGAGCTAATGCATGGACGACTTCAGTTAGAACTCATGTGACAGAGTTTGGTGGAGTTGGAGAAGCAGTTGGTGGAGTTGTATTTAGTTTAACTCAGTTAGACTTAGTTGAGCTAGTTGTATCTGGTCTAACTTATTGATACACTAGTGAGAGTGGAGTGAATTAATTAGTTAATTAATTAAAAAATAATAACTCATTAATCAACTGAACAATACATCAGTTAACTATAGTGCATGGCAGTTTCAGTGGAGACTAGTGGAGAGATAGGTGAAAGAGCAAGTGTGACTATCAGTTGTGACTATAGTGATGCATTGATTGCATCCAACACTCAGTGGAGACAATAATGAGGATTGCGTGAGCAAGGCTGGAGAAATTTGAACTCATTTAGAGCTATTATTCAGCAGGGATTGCGCAGTAGAGGTAGGCTAGCAGGTGGCAAAGATCGGTGCATGGATTTGCAAAATCGGGCCTGATTAGTGTGTAGCAATTGTATTGTAATGAGAGCTTGATATGATCAGCTTCATATGAGGATTGTTACATGATCTCTATGACATACATTATATATATATAGTTGGGGTTTTTAGCTTCAGGCTTTCCCGTTAAACAACTGTGTTAATGTGTGTGAATTTTATTGTTTCATGTGTGCATTGCAATCTTGATTTAATTTCCACAAATGATCAATGGTGGAATACATTCTATATTTTGCATGAAGTTAAAATAGTGTGAGATCAGGATAATATTGGACATATAACACATAATTTATATAATTTCTACATTTTAATGATAGTTGGTGTCTTTCCCAATGAATGACATGTTAATATCAAGGTTATGCTCTTCCTTGAGTCTAGATGTAATTGTTTCTGTCTCTAAGCTTAGTCATCAATAGATTATTTTGTTCCTTGAGCTCCCCAAGATGGCTTCATAAGGCCTCTAGTTATTTGGGTAGGTCATGGTAGTTCAACCAAATTTGAGAGAAAATGTTGTGTTTTCTGGGTCAGCCACCTGATCAAGGGTATAAAATCTAGCATTGTTCAATGCGAGGATGAATTTAGGTGGGAGCAGATGGGCATTTCCACAACCATACCATGGGTCAGAACCAATATGGACCAGTCTACTAGAGCCAACTTGCCATGCAAGTCCAATTCTAATGTGTTCTATGGAGTTCAAGATCTCTCTCCATCTTGTTGAGATATTAGTTCTCAGCCAAAGTCCCCCTTTGGTCCATTCAATTGGTTGTACTGGATGGATATATTTATGTGTGACAACCTTGGTCCAAATATTGTGGAAAGTTAGGATCTTCCACCCCAATTTTGCAGCCAATGCCATGGAGAAAGATTTCAGGTGTTTGATGCCCCAACCCCCCCCCCCCTTTTTAGGGAGGGCAATGAGATCCCATCTAGCACAAGCATAAGTGTGTCCCTCCTTTGAGCCATTCCACAAAAACCGTCAGTAGATTCTCTGAATCCTATTGAGAATACCCTTAGGTATCCAAGCCAATGACATCCAGTAAACCAGAATGGCCTCCAGGATAGATTTAATAAGTACAAGTCGACCAAACCGAGAGAGCCATCTGTGGTGCCATGCATTAAGCCTCTTATAAATTTTTGCAATCAGCCAGGTCCAATCAACAATTCTGTAGTTCGCTGGTTTTAGGTAAAACCCTAGATATTTTAGACCATCCTCAAGTCTAATAGAATTGAAGGGGAACCACTGCAAATCATAGTGAGTCTCGTGTGGGGAGCATCCATGAATGGTAATAGTAGATTTGGAGTTATTACAAGACATACCTATTTCTTTGCAGAACAATTGTAGTATAGGGTTGACAACTATTATGTCACCTAGGGAGCCATTCATAAATATGAGGACATCGTCCACAAGGATCAGATGTGTTAATATACAGTTTTCTGTGATTTTAATTTTTGCTACCTTACAGCCCGCCCCTTTCCCTTTCATCAATCAGGCACCTACTCAGTTCTTCCATAACAAGTAGAAATAGTAGAGGGGAGAGTGGGAATCACTGTCTCAGGCCCCTCTCTGCATGGAATAATTTGGTTGCTGCTCCATTAATGAGAACACTATAGGAGAAAAAGGTGATGCAACACATGATCCAGTTGATAATCGATACGGGGAAGACAAGGTGAGTGAGGAGCTTTCTAATATAGAGCCAATTGGTCTGGTCAAAGGATTTTGCAAGGTCAATCTTAAGAAGCATGCCTTTGATCTTCTTAGTGTACATAGAGTGAAGCCCCTCTTGTGCAACCCCGATAGCCTCATGAATCTGTCTGTTTTCTAGAAATGAAAATTGTTCAGGGGAGATATGTTCAGATAGAATGGGCTTGAGTCTCCTGACAATAATTTTGGCCATGATCTTGTAAATGCAGTTACACAGGGAAATAGGGTGAAAGTCCTTAAAGGAGGAGGGATAGCCAGACTTAGGGATGAGGGCAATGAAAGTAGAGTTAAATGCGTCATATAGGCGACTTGT
Source organism: Pinus albicaulis (assembly GCA_034641835.2). NCBI lineage: Eukaryota > Viridiplantae > Streptophyta > Pinopsida > Pinales > Pinaceae > Pinus > Pinus albicaulis. Next base: position 35,387 of record JAXQQM020066184.1, on the reverse strand, counting down.
ACTCTTGGTTTCTTCCACCACCTCTAGTAGCTCTTGTCCCAGAAGATCAAAGAAAGCTAGATAAAATTCCACTGACCATCCATAAGGGCCAGGGTTGTTGTCCTTCTTGGACCATTTGAGAACTGCCTCAAGTTCTCCCATTGTGACTGGATTGAAAAGTTCCTCTACAGAGTCCTAGTCCAAAAACCTATGGAAGTATCCAGCAACCTTGATGGTTTCTACCAGTGTGGCTATGTGTGGGGCTTTGAAGAGGTTCCTGAAGTGTGAAGTGCCCAAGTTGGCCAGTCATTCAAAGGATGTAGCTGAAGTACCATCCACATTTTCAAGTTCCCAAATGGTATTGATGGCCCGTCTACCTCTGGCATATTGCTTAAAGAATTTAGTATTTTCATCCCCTACTTTTAACCATATGGCCCAGCCTTTGAGTCTCGAAGTTTCTTCCCTAAATTTTAGGATTTTGAAGAGGTACTATGGTGACAAAGAAAAGAGTTTTATGAGCTAAATATGGACTCTATTATTGACGAGGAGTAAACTAGCAGATTTCTGGAGTTGTTGAGATATGTGCCTTACCTCAAGGAGGAGAAGGCCAAGATTCAACGATTCATCAATGGGTTGTTGATAACATTCTAAGACATGATTGAGTTTGATGAGCCTAAATCATTGGAGGATGCCACCTAGAAGCTAAAGCATTGTTATGAGAAATCAAAGCGTAGATCTGAGACTAAACATGACATGGAATAATCTTTGGATGAAAAGGTTCATTATGGGTGGTATGTTTTTTAGCCCTTCAACTCATTGGATTCTTTTTCTGTTCATGGTATTTGTTTTTCTCAACATATAATCCCTGAATTTCCCTAAAAGGTCATGACAATGTAACTTTTGGTGGCATTTTTGGACAACCCCCGGCTAAAAAAAAAGTCATTAGAATAAAAAGTTTAGAAGCTGCTGTTAAATTATCGCCTCCAAATGTTCAATTCTCATGAATTTTGGGGGGGAGGGCTCTTTTGGTGTATTGAACGAGGCAAGGGGACATAAGGGTAGCATTGATGGGTAGAAGTGAGATTTTCGTGCATTTTTTACTGAGATCCATAATCCTAACATTAGAGAATGGGAAGGAGGCTTAGGGCCTTATGGCATAGGGGCTAGGGGGCATATAAGTAAGGCAATGAGATTAATTGATATGGGAACCCCAAATAGTTGTGATAAGGGGATTAGGGACCACATTATCACAACCCATAAGCACTTAACCCATAAGCACTAAAGTCCCTATCCCTTTAACCCCAAAGCCATAATACCTTAACCCCTACACTCATAACTCATAACAAATTAACCCCTTCATCCCTTAAACCCCAAGCCAATAACCCCTTAACCCATAACCCCTAACTTAGAATCCTTGAACCCCATAAAATCTAATCCCATATCCTCTTAAACCTTGACCCTTAACCCTTAACTTCTAACCCCTTAATCCGCTGACTCCTAAATACCACAACCCTTAGGCACTTAACCTCGAAATCCCCTGACCTGTAAGCCCTTGATGGCTAACCATTGACCCATAATGCGCCTAACCACTAATCCATTAACCTCTAACACTCAAACCCCCTAGACCTCAACCCCCTAACCCCTAAACCCCCTAATCTCTAACCCTTACCCTTTACCCTTAGCTCCTTACTCCTAAACCCTTAAACCCCTTAACTCCTAGAACCCGTTATCCTTTATCCCAAACCATAGGTGCTCCAACACTAATTTTCTTGGGCATATTATGATTTTTCCCGCTAACCACTCCAAATACAACCTCTAAGCACTAGTAGGGTCCAAGGAAAAGAGCTACAAGGTCCCCAAATCTGATCTACATTTGATGGAAAATCACATTTCCCCCAAATATCCTCCACGCATTTTCCTTGGTGTATTCGAGTTTGAATAAACTTATGAATAAATGCAATCCCAATCCAAAATTTGTTGGTTAGTGATAAACATATAATTACCCCATAGATGAAGTCCTTTGAGATGAGATGATTGTGAGGCTGATTTGATATATCTTCCCAAGACTTCTGCAGACATGATGAAAAGAAAGGGAGACATGGGATCTCCTTGCCTAATACTTCTAGATGGATTAAAGGTTTTGGAAGGGGATCCATTGATCATGATCAAAAATACCATCGAAGAGATGAGGGTGGAGACACAACTGATCCATCTGGAATCAAAACCATAAGCCTTCAAGATAATGTGGAGGTAGGACCAACTAAGGGGATCATAGGATTCGATTAAGTCTAGCTTGATCAACATACCAATAATTTTAAGTTTTTTAAGAGAGAGGGAAACTTCTCGGGAAGTGATGATTCCATCCAAAATTTGGTAGCCTTCAACAAAACTAGTTTGTTTTGGAGATATGAGACTGGGAAAAAGAGGTTTTATCCTTTTCACCATAATGGTGGAGATAATTTTATAAATGACATTGCAAAGGGAAATATGGAAAATTTTATAAATTACATTACAACCATTTACATACCCATTCTCATTTTGGACATGAATATTCTCATTTGGAGTGTAGACATTCTGATTTGGAGCATAGAAATTTTCATTCAGGACACACACATTCTCATTTGGAGCATATTTATTCTCATTCGGGACTTACAATTCTTAATCAAGTTGCCTTATCAATGTGAATCACAACAAATCTAAATCTCCAACATCTACAATCTAAAGGAGACAATCCCAAACAATGCTCTTAGAAAAAGGTCAATCACAGGCTCTTTATTTTCTAGGCATGAGTTCCTTGCATATCATCCCCTTTTATAATGTATTCAAGCACCACCACTTCCCCCACTATCCAATTTTTCTTTGCTATTTCCTTGCTCTGCATGGCAACATAATAAGCCAACAATTTCCTCAACACCCAAAGAATTAAATAAGGATTTGTATAAATTATGTGGCCATTTAGCTATATACCTGTGTACTTTTCCATATAGTTGGGTCGATCCTTACCATTTATTTCCCGACTGTAGTGTGCCATCCTATAGTAGTTTTGTATAGCTCTCAAGAAAGAGAGAGATATAACCCTTCCTTACTCATGTGATGTGTTAAACATGATAAAACCCTTCTTAAACCATCAGGTCATGTATTTACTTCTCTAGTCAAATATCTCAATGGTCCAACAATTCATTCTTTTTTTTTTAGCGTCTCCAGTCCTAGCTTTGTTAGGTTGGTGATGGTAACTCAAACCATTACTCTTGGAAATTTCCTCTCCTTTGTGGTCTCCTTTCTTATGTTGATTAAATTTTGTTATGATGGATAGGGTGTTAAATTAGTAAAGTTATGGTTTCCTTATAATATTATATGTTTATGCATATTATTCAATATTCTAACACCATTGTTTTGGAAATAACACTTTAATTCAATGATGTATTGGCATGATTACAAAGCAAAATGAAATGATCTTTATAGATATTATTGATTGAAATGAGTTTTGAATCTATTTTCAATTGGCACAAAGAATTTATGCATAGCTATCTAAATTGTAATTTATAGCAGTGTAGAGATCATGAATATCAATCACCATTTCAAGCATAAATTTTATGTATGAATTAGAAATGAAGTGATTCAGAATGGTAATCTAGATTTCGAGTGGCATCAAACCCATAAACAAATTTTAAAAGTACCTTATTTTGGTCCCTCAACTTAGAATTGTTTTGATTTTCACATCATACCTTGCATTTGAATGCTAAATCTTGGCATGGAATGAACGTGTATCATCCTTCAATTTATGCTCTATCAATATCAGTGAATGTTCAAATGTTACAATGAATTACAAAAATAATGGTAAAACCCTTTTACATTTTCAACTTAGTAGAGATACTGACAGTAGCTTATAGAGAATTTATTTGGAGCAATTCATTAGTACACATAAATAGTGACCATTGCTAACCATAAATTTTAGCAGAACTGATAGTTATATCCACCTGCTAGCAGCCTCTATAATCTTATTTCAAGTTTGCATCCCTAATGCCAGCTGCCCCATCTGTTCTGTAAGTTGATCCAATGTTTTCTTGTTTCTCCAACACTTCCCATTCTCAGGAAACCTTTCATCTTTATCCTTAGTTCTACTCTCCTGAATTTTTGACTCGGCTTCTTGTGTATCTGTTGCTGAGCTCGGAGTTTCTATGAGAAACTGTTCCCAAAATAAATCATTCACTCCAGAAGTTACCTTCCCACTGGTGATGAATTTCCGTGCAGCCCTCTCATTCTCCTCCATATCCATTGCTACTGGTTCTGATTTGACATCTATGCCATTGGTATTCGATCCCATGTAATTCTATCTCTCATCTTTTCCACTCTAGTTAAGAGTCTCCACACCCTTAGAAGTTTCACATTGAGAAAGAGAAATTCCCAAACTCATTTGACAAGGAATTTCATGAGTTATTGATTATGCCAACTATGGATAAGGCTGGGATGAAGAATGCATCTCGGATAATGAACATGATCCTTGAATATCTGAAATTGTTGGTGAAATACACGTACTTGGAAAGCATGTTCCATGGATCTCTGTAAGACCCACTTGAGATGAATTTCCACTATCCACACCACATTCCTGACCCACATTCTAGAAAAAGGTTTCCAAATTATTTAAAGATGATTCCATTCTATTAAATGGGTCTATTTTTAAAACCCTCAATGGAACTGCACTACATTCATCACCTTAAGCAGGTTGATACTTCACAATCTAATTGTCTATCAGCTCAGTTTCCCTAGCCTCTGAACAGTTCTCTTGCTTGGGTAATCTTCTCTTCTTATTAGCTGCTTCAAGGAGCTTATTGCTTTCACTCTGTTGCACAAGTTGTGCCACAAATCCAGGCTTCTGTACAGCTTTGGCCAGAAATGCCATCATTTGTTGTTGTCGGTGTTCCATGGTTTGCAAACACTCCTCCAAGGTCTTCATATGCATCTCAGTACCTTGATGTTTTTGCCTAATTCTAACAAGCTCCATCATGAGCAGACCCTTATCCCTCTTGAGCCTCTGAATTTCCTCCTCCAATTCATATTTTATAGCATCATTACATGCACCTTGTTGGGGATTCTGAGAATGTCTGTGTATAGGCTTGCCCCCGAAGAAAATATTCATTTGCGAATTCCCATTGATCTGGATCAAATTTCCTAAATCCCTGTTGGAAATAAGATACTAAATCAGCCTTCCTAATCCCAATTAAATTTCAAATGAAAAAATATTAAGAGTCACCTAAACCTCCATTGAAATGGAATGCCGAATCAACTGTACTAAAATTGGCTATACTACAGGAAAACACCTTTTAGCCACCATCATATCTATTGGAAGAATATCCATGATCAATTTTGGTATGACCATGTAGGAAAAAGGTGTGTATCATAAAAGAATAAATCTCAAAAAATTAATAAGACACAACCAAGCCTGGAAAAATTAATATTAGATATAATTTAGAGTAGATGGAGAAATTCTTCACATTCTATGTCCACAGTCTAAAATTTGTTTTTAAAGATTATAATAGTTGGATAAAAGAAAACTCTATGTCTATTGGAAATAGAAATCCATAATTCAATAACAAAAGCAAGAATTTGGGTTGAAAGGTAGTGGAAAGGAGACTTGAGCGAAACTGTGGCTTGAGGGGCAAGTGTAGAAGATAGCAATCCACTTATTGATATCAAATCAGTAATTGTGCCCACCACAAAAGCTGTGTATCACTCAGGGTAGAGAAACCAACTGGCAGAAGGTGCTAGTTTACCAATGTGGCTCGGAGAGTTTTCCAGCTACAGTGATCTTACTTCAGCAGAATAGCATACACCAGTACATCACCCTCGTTCGGAAGTCCATACAACAGTGTTGAGGACACACTAGTGTTTAAAGGACTGATAGGCAGGGAGCACATGCATGATGCATGCACCATATTCATTCCACTTCCAGTTTTAGATGGTTCTTTTTTCTTCAACAATTCAATGCTAGATCTCTATTTCTCTTTATATAATTCTGCCTGCAAAAGGTTAGAGGGTGCAGCTCCCAAAGTCAGTCGGGACACTCCTGCATGAGGATTCTGAGCACACTGAAGGATGGAGATCTCTAGAAGAGCACACCTTATTTTTGGCATGGATATGTTTAAAGTTCACACTGCCAATCAACATGTTGTTGTGCATGCATCTAGAATCACTGTCTCAATCATCTTCCTAGTCTATAAAGGAGAAACAGGGCACACCATTCTGTGGTTCGAAAGTTTGTTTTTTGAGTTGTAGCTTTAAGTTTCTATTTTCAGAATTAATACAAAATTAGTAGTGATGTTTTTACTATTTTGATTTGTATGCTTACTGGATTGTTTATCAGCAGTATGTGTTTGTGGATAAGTAACATTAGCAGAAATTTTGATTGTTGTTTTTATCTTTAACGATCTACAGCTTTTATGTTAGTTTCCAAAGTACAGAATCTACCCACCACAGTTTGATTTTGACATGGTATCCAGGTATATTTGTGGAAACCTTCCAGGAATCCATGTATGGATACAGTAGGGATGCGACTTGTGTGATAGAAATTTTTCGGGCAGTTTTAGGGATGACATGCCCAAGATCCCTGCTTGAGAAATAGCACATAGTTGTTTTTAGTTTGCGAATTTTTTTTGTTTAGTAGGGTGTTTTAGGACCAACAATATAAGTACATTTAGTCTCAGATATGGATACCTTGGAAGGTCCCTATAACTTTTTGTCCAGTGGATGTGTCAGGTATAAACATTGTTAGAGGTGCATGATCTGTGGGACTTTGTTGACAACAAAGTTGCAGAGCCCGCTGATTCCATGTTGTTGGCAGAGCATAAAAGGAAAATAGTCGTGATCAAGAAAATCATCCTTCACTCTATGAAGAACCACTTGATCCTTCATATCTCCTAGAAGACCACGTAGGTAAAAACATTGTTAGAGGTGCATGAGGACTATGTTGACAACAAGATTGTTGAGCCGACTGATTACATGTTGTTGGCATAAGATAAAATGAAAATAGCCATGACCAAGCAAGTCATCCTTCTATGAAGGACCACTTGATTCCTCATATCTCCGAGAAGAACACATGTAAGGATATGTTTGATTCTCTAGTCACTCTATATCAAAGTGAAAACATGCATCAAAATATGCTATTGTGGAAAAAGCTTAGATCCTCCGAGATAAGCAAGACAAATACCATAGCCACCTTCTCAATGAAGGTTATTGAACTCCATGAAAAGAGGTCAAGAGTGAAGAGCTAGTAGCCATGTTCTTAAATGGGTTCTCTTCTTCTTGGAATCCTTTTTTCCAATGGTTCTATGCCTCATAAAAGCTTTCCACCTTTGAGAAGCTATGGGAAGAATTCACCCAGAAGAAGACAATACTGGACAGTGTCACAAGTATAAGAGGAGCAGAATATTTCCCTCATCAGCATGATGAAGCAGTAAAGAAAGAAGAGTTAAAAAGGGGAGAAAGAGGATTCAAGTTTCTCTAATTAGTGAAAGAAGGACTTGAGCCACATAAGTGTTTAAAGTTTGAGAATTTTGGCCACTATGCTTCTCAATGTCATGAGAACGATGAAAAAAAACACCAAATCAGTTTGCAAGGAGTACAAATGCATCAGCTGGAGTGGATGAACTTTCACCGAAGATTGAGACACGCTTGTGTTACACCATTTTTTGGTCATCTAACCTATTATCATTAGATGGACCCAAGTACACCATGTAAGACCAATTTTACGCTAAGTAAAATTGCTTTCACTATGTTAAATAACTTAATAAGCCACATTTATTAGGTTGTTTATGGTCCAAACAGGAAACCCCAAAAGGAAATATTAAACAAACCTATTTTGTTTAATTTTCCTCATGGAATAATTAATTAAACCATAATTTAATTATTATTCCCAGTCATGTTTAACCCAAAAACAAAGAAATTAATTAGATAAACCTCTATTTATCTTATTATTTTCTAGGAATAATTATTTAAATCTTATTTAGATAATATTCCTTGTTAAATATGACCAAATAACCCACAAATAATTAAATAAATCATTATTTATTTAGTTATCTTTCAACCACTTCCTTAAATAATTAAATAAATCATTATTTATTTGATTATCTTCTAACCGCTTCCTTAAAAAGATAAATAAATCATTTATTTATTTATTTTTGACAAATTAAGGGATTTGACCCAAGTCAAATACCTTTTCCCTCCAACAAATATAATAAAATATTCTATAAAAAGTGGATCTAGATCTGGTTAACCCATCCACCAAGATCTAGAATGACCCAATATTTTTTTATAAATAGGAGGGTTTTTTCTACCATTCTTCACCTTTTGTTGCCTATTAGATCACTCTGGATCTATACACTTCGTCCCATTTTTCTACCATTTTCTTTGTGAGCTCCCTTTGAGTTCCATTCTTTGTGTGGGTTTTCTACACCAACAAGAGAGAGAGAGCTTAGATCTGAAGTGCTGAGGACTTCCAAGAACCCATCCCACTGAGGAGAATTGGATATGCCTTCTTGTTTTCCTCCCAGGTGCCCAATTAATATAAAAATTCTTTCAAAAATTGTTCTTGTCTTGTCTATTGGTATATGGAGTAAACCCTTGTTTTTTCTGCTTAATGTCTTTCCATGCATAGATCTGGTTTTTGCAGCTCTTTTATGTTCAACTAACCGCAGATCTGAAGATATTGGCAGCCACTTTTGTTGTTAGGGCTATTAGTTATGCGTAGCTAAAGTGGTCCTTTTTCGTACACTTCGACAAAGGATTCATACTAACAAATGGCGACTCCACACGGGTTTTAATTCCCAGTGCATTGTCGTTTTCATGTCTAGGCATATCCGGCTACTTCGGACTAGAGGGTTTCTTTTGTTTGTTTATTTTCCTATTTTTATGTTGTTTTTCTCACATAAAACCCTAAAACGATAAAATTTATAACTTTTGTGTGTTTACGGCCCTGTGCACGAGGTAAGTGACACCGAGCATGGCGAGACGACGACTTTTACCGAAAATGCAACGCGGAGACAAGCGAGACGGGGGTCGCACTTTTGGCCCATAACTGCCGACCTGGATCTCCGGGTCTCACTTTTCTGCCCTTTTCTGCGACACCTTGCTGAAAACGGAGTCAAAACACATGACTTTGCCATTTTTTAGTGACTTTCTGCAATTTAGAAGGGTTATAGCTGCCCGACACGTCGAGTCTTCCGACCTCTGTTTCGACAGCTTTGACCTAGTTTTCATACCATTTTAGCTCATCTAAGTGGGAACCTAGCCCCTGGGGCTTGATACCCTCCACTTTTTGTGGAAGAGTTTTTGGAAATTTTGTTTCGACCTCTTGTTTTCTGAATTTCAGCTCCCCTTTGTCCGGATACGTACCTCCTTTTCGGATCCTTTAAATCCGGCCCTCATTTCCTTTCAAATCACCTATTTTTGTTTTGTTTGGACCTCGCTTTGGGACCTCCTCCTGTCCTTTCCCGCTTTTTCTGATTTCCTCCTTTTTCCGGCCACCTTGCCTTTGTCTCTTGGTACATCGTCTGCCCCCACCTCTTTTCGGCGACATCTCTAGATCCTGTCCCTTTTTGACCTTCGTCTTATTGGCCTCTTGTCCGTGTGTTTGCCACAGATTTTCCTTTTTTTTATACGAGTTTTTGAGATACCGCCTTCTTGGGTTAGATAGATGCACAAGTAGTGACTGTTAATTTTCTGTTATTTCAGCATTATATACACTATTCTGTAGGTTTATTTCGATTCATGACACCTTTTTTTCTTGCTCTCTCAAAACGGAAAGGGTTTAAATTAAAATTAACGCACGCCACACTAACCCTAAGTGAAGAAGCACACGGATTGCTGCTTTGGCAAAGAATCTAAAATCAATTGTCAACGCACCTTTTACGCCTTGACCTCACTTGATTGTCCCTTTACGCCACAGCCGGCTTCCTTCTTCCTATCATCATTGCACCCGAAGGCGCCTTTCACGAAGACTTCTTGGCCTTCACCCTCGATTTCCGATTGATCGACTGCTCGGAAGCCCGCCGTCGTCGAGCCGATCCTCCCCTCGTCGCACTCAGGCTCTCTCACGATTCATCGGGTTCCCTTTCTCCTCTGGTTCTCCCCCTGTCACCTTCACCATGTACGGTCGGGGCCTAACGATGGTGGTGCTCCGAGGCCCTGTGTCGGACACCGCCGCTCGCGGAGCGCACGGGAACTACCTCGGCCACACCCTTCTTTGCGGTACATTGCGGACGGCCTCGGCCTCCCCAGATTTCAATCGGTTGATCACGACCCTATCACGCCACGATGTTGGTTGGCCTGTTATGCCGACGAAGCTCCCCTACGACATCTAAGTTCGAAAGCCTTGCTGGAGAAAGTCCAACCAATCATGTCGATCTTTCCACATGTGGTGTTCCTCCAATTCCATTACCGGTGTTCCATCGAGTCTTTGTTGTTCCAACGTAACTTCTGGGGTGAAGCTTCTAAATGGTATGTTGAACGAGCCACCTCTTCCCCCATACCACCTTTGCGACCCTTGCCCAAGCCTTTTTTATATTATTTCTAGCTCCCTCTCGATGCGATGCGGCACGGAGCTCTTGACTTCATTCCGCCGAGCCTCTTCGACCCGCCTTTCCGCCCACGTTCGGGGAATGGCGAAACAGCTTATGTCGAGCCCCCTTCGAAGATCGGGTTTACATGGAGTGGTTCCTTCGCACCCTCTTAGCTCTATCGGCAAAGATGTCGCCTCTCCACTTTCCAGCAAAGCTGAAGAAGCCGCCCTCCAAATCGCCTTGAAATATGACACGATCTACGCTCAATCTGGTTATGTTTATACCATTCTTCTTGACCTCCAGAGGCCGGCGGTGCTAACGCCCGGGGGCATGTCATTCGTAGGTGGTATCGTTGGAGCCCTTTCCCATGCGTCACAACTCAGCCTTGTGGGCTATGGTCTCCCTCATGGAGGGAGTCGGCACCTCTAGCACTCTTCCCCTCCCGTGTAGCATGTATCCGACGTACGGCTTTTTGCCTCCTCGTTTAACCTCCGCAACACCTCCAATGTTACCCCACCTCACCATTACTCTTATCCCAACGATCTGGTGCACTAGCTCCTCGACATACATGCTTCCATCTCCCTTGCCTCCTCAAAACCCTCCATGACACTTATAGGCCCCTCCGAGAATAAGTATTACCTGATGGGGGCGGCTAATCCCGCTCGCTGTGGCGGAGAGCGATGGGGCGATCCCCCTGCGTGCCGTGGACTGCAATCTGTCGTCTGTTCTTCTTTCATTGTGTGTTTTCTGGTGGCAGGACAGTAACTTCCTACTAATCGCGCCTTATTTTATGTTACGGTGTTATAGTCCTTCCCCACGATTTGTTCCCTCTTGCCCGAATGCGTGAATGCGCAGAGTCTCAGCCACATTAACGAACAACATGCTTCCCCTCCTGCTTCTCCTAATAGCCTATGACACGTATGTTCACAGTCCTTTCCTCATGGTCGTGACTTCTTCCCAGCTGGCTGTTGACTGATTCTTCACTCCTTCATTGCGGTTCCTGCGATTGCAGTCCTTATGATGCCTCAGATGGCTTTGACCATTGACCTTCCCTTCAAACTGGGTGCCATGCCTGCAAGCCTCACTGCTGGTCACTTGCAGCCGCCTTCCTTCTGAGTTTCTCTGGGCCCTCTTTAGGCATCAGGTGGCCTGCATGTCCCTCGGCCAAACTGGGTCCATGCAAGGTTGTGGGACTTTCCCTTGAAACGATGCATGGGTAGAGCCTTGTTAGTAACCATTATAATGATGATTTGGCTGTTCTTCTTGTTTCACATGAACTCCTCAGGTGGTTCCCTTAAGAAAGAAGGCTCCTATTTCATGAGTAGGCATGTGGAATCTGTTGATGACCAAATGATTGTTTTGACATGATAAACCATCACCTCTTCATACAATGCCTTTGTACAGGTAAATTAGAAATCTGCAGGCAGCAATTTAAGTAGTGCATGTGAGTGAGTGAGCATCCCCTGCTATATGATATGCATACAGGTTGAAATGCTTTTAGTTATGTTTGACCCCTTCACAATCACCCTTGAAATGAGACAGCCATGCCCTCCCAGGCCAGCCAGCCTTTAAATATTGTCTCTATCACCCTCATGAGTAAAAAATTTGTTTGGTGTGTAAAATGTACGATACATGAACTACAATTCTATTGGGGTGGCTTTATATATATATCTATTATCCATGGCAGTCTTTACAGGCTATCTTTCCTCACCATGGAAAGATAAAATACTTATTGACAGTTGACATAATATGAATCAGGTGAATCATGGTGGTCCACAGCTATTCCATGGGCCCCCCTAATTAATAAGCCCCCAGTTTGACATAACCACTCTTCCCCAGACTTGGAATCCAGACTTCAGGTTGATTTTGGAACCAGCAAGCAGTTTTTGATATCATTTGTTGTCACAAAGGTTATGAAATCCTGGGATGGGGCTTTCTAATGAGTGTATCATGTGATGCAGCCAGAATAGTATGTGAGATTAGTCACAATTTGAGCACCAATTTACCAGCGGGGCCCATGATTTGGCGGCTTCATCTCCTAGGGTTAGGTTTTTGGATGTTTGGGGTTCTCCATTGTTTCTCAATAATAAATAGGCCCTCGAGCCTCATTGTAACGCAGTTCAGAGGCCTATAGCCGCCACATCTCTTCTTAGAGATAGCTACCAGCGCCCTAGCTAGTTTTATTTCCATTCTGTCTGTAAGCAAATTTCAGTTCTTTGATATTAATGAAATGAAGTGTTATTTCCGCTGCATCTCTGTATTTATGGTTATATGTTTATTCTGTTGCGTTCCTGCATAAATCCGGATCAGTGGTATCAGAGCGGTCTGCTTTTTCTCGATCCTTCTTTGTATGTCCCCAACGAGGTCGGGGTATAAGGAGCTAGGGCTCGATCTGGTGGAACCTTTGCAAGATCAGCCTCGCAAACCTCGACGGACGCCCATGGGGGACGAAAAGAAAGATGAGGGAGCAGGAGATCCTATCAAAATATTGCTCGAGGAGGCCCTCGAAAAACAAAGGAACGCGATGATGGATAGCTTTGCTCGGATCCTTCAACGGCTGCCCACCGGCGGCGCATCTGCATCCAGTAGCCACTCTGGAGTTGCGACTCCCTTTAAGGTACAAGTAAATTTTGACATTCCCATATTTGAGGGTCAAATAGACGCCGATGCCGTAGATAGATGGTTGAATCTGTTAGAAGGATATTTCTCGGTTCATGACTTTTCAGACCGGGAGAAGATTATTTTTGCACTCCTCAAAGCTACCCCCATGTTAAGGACTGGTGGGAAACCTACTGTGAGAACAAGGACCAGACAGAACCCTCTCTGTTCTCGGCCGTACCAACTTGGAATTCTTTCCGAGACGCCGTCAAGGAACAGTACTATCCCGTGGGGAGCTATGAGGACAAGTACATACAATGGACCAAGCTGCGACAACAAAGGGATCAAGATGTGCACGAGCTGACGAATCTGTTCCATACCCTGCGCACAAAGTTGGGTATCAAAGATTCAGAGAAACATTTGGTGCTAAAGTATCGCAGTTGTCTGCACAGATACATTCGGGAGGAAATGGAGTTCCTCGACATCTCCTCGCTTGGTACGGCATACCGGTATGCTGCCAAGATTGAGCAGAAATTCAAACAGAAGAAGCGAGACTTTGGATCTGCGAATCAAAAGCAAGGAAAAGGTGCTTCCAAACCGCAGAACAAAGGATAGAGCCAAGGCATGGCGGCTAAATACAACCCGTCAAAGCCACAAGAAAAGAACAACACCGTAAAGCCAAAGAAGGACACGGGAAAGTGGTGTGAGTTCCATAAGAGCTCCACTCACAACACAAGGGAGTGTCGGGCCAAGCAGTCGCTAGTGGCCGAGATGAGGGCTTCTGAGTCAGATGCATGCTCTGACTCCGAATCAGAACCTGAAAAGGGGAATGAAAAAGGGAAACATATTATTGATGCGGAGCCCAACGCCATTGTTGCCACTACAAAGGTCCAGAAGGAGGAACCGGAAGATCCAGAGGAGGAGGAACGTCTCTTCCACTCCCAGATGTGGGTAAAGGGCTCCCCTGTACGGTTCATTGTCGACAATGGGAGCCAAAAGAACCTCATTTCAGCAGACGCCGTGAAGCGGTTGGGCTTGCCGACCACAGCTCACCCACATCCATACACCATCGGGTGACTTCACCAAGGACGAGATCTCCGCGTCAGCCGGCAGTGTCGCCTTCCTTATAGCATCAAGCCCTTCACGGATGAGGTATTATGTGACGTTGCTCCTATTGATGTTTCTGATGTATTATTAGGACAACCATACTTGTGGAAGCGTCATGCTGTGTATGAGTCTCGACCTCGTGATGTTATTATTACTTTGGGAAATAAGTTGTACAGGATACCAGAGGTACCACCTCGTACGGCTATCTCTTTGGTTACTGCAAAACAATGCAGTAAGCTCATTTCCCAAACAAGGAAATTCGTTTTCCTGATGATCCGCCCCGAGGGCAAGAAGAAGACTGTGGCCACGACCTCCAGACAGGGCCCCTCTGCACGACAGCATGGTGGATGGTGCGCGGGAGTACGGACATCTTCCTCACCCACGGGGGTTCTCTGCTTGCCGGTCGACACCGATTGATGCGGCCCAGTGCGCCACTGCCGATGGGCCAGGTCTATCGACGCTGCGATACCGGAAAATGATGAAATGGGGAGGCGGGATTCGGAGGCATTTTTAAGGTCACCGCGGACCAAGTTCATCGCCTGTGGGGGCCGTCGTGTTGGTACGGAAGAAGGACAGGACGTGAACTCTTCCGTATTGACTATGGGCGAACAAGATCCTTTCCGAATAGGTAACGATCACGGATTGATGACCTTACGGACCAACTGAGTGCAAATATTTGGTAAGATCGACACCGAGTACGGGTATCCTGAATGCCAATTGAACCCTCTGATGTGTGGAAGACTGCCTTCAAAGCTAAGGAAGGCCTTTTTTGAATGGCTGGTCATGCCTTTCGGGTTGACGAATGCTCCCGCAACCTTCATGAGGATGATGGACGACATCTTGCGGCCATTCACCAACTCATTCGTGGTGGTGTACTTGGATGACATTCTGATCTTCAGCAAGACTTGGGAAGAGCACCTTCATCACATCCGACAAGTCCTCCAAACACTGCGGCAACACAAGTTGTGTGCCAATTTGGAGAAGTGCACGTTTGGCATGACCCAGGTTCAATATCCGGGATACATTATTGATGAAAAGGGGGTGCATGTGGATCCAGCCAATATCCAAGTCATTCGGGATTGGCCAGCCCCGACTACTATAACAGAGCTTCGCAGCTTTCTGGGTCTTGCTAATTTCTACCGTAGATTCGTGTTGGGATTCTCTCATATCACTTGGCCCTTGAGTCAAGTCACCAAAGGAAGAGCGAGAGCAAAATTCTTTTGGTCGGAACCTCAACAGAAGGCGTTCAAAGAATTGAAAAATCGCCTCTGTTCTGCCCCAGTGCTCACCTTACCAGACTTGCAGCAGCCATTTGAGATCGAGACAGATGCCTCTGACTATGCTATTGGGGCAGTTATTACTCAACAGGGACATCCGGTGGCATATCACAGTGAGACATTGTCTGAGACAGTTCGCAAGTATCCCACCTATGACAAAGAAATGTATTCCATTGTGCAAGCCTGTCGACAATGGAAGCATTACATTTTGGGGAAGGAAACAATCATCCACACGGACCACCGGCCCCTGCAGTTCATACAGACACAAGGGAAGTTGCAGAATGATCGCCATCAGAAGTGGTCCACATATCTGCAACAGTTTCATTTGAACATCAAGTACAAGAAGGGTAGCACCAATAATGTTGCGGACTGCCTCAGCCGACCACCGATCGTGGCGCTCACCACCGTGCTCAACTCTTGTGGGCACGAGACTTCTGATTGGCCGCTTCTCTATGAGAGTGACCCAGAATTCGGCCACACTTACAAGGCACTCTTGGGGGGGCACGCAAGTTCCAAATTTTCACCTCCAAGATGCACTTTTATGTCACCTGGGACACCTTTGTGTTCCTTCAAGCGAGCGTGCCAAGATGATATGGGAAGCACACTACGGTCGAGTCGCTGGGCATTTCGGGGTCGAGAAAACAGTAGCAATACTACAGAAGTATTTCTATTGGCCGAACCTTCGAAAGGATGTCGAGAAGCACATCAGATCCTGCACTGCTTGTGCCATTGCCAAACAGACCATCAAGAAGCAAGGCCTATATACTCCACTACCTACCCCTAGTCGACCGTGGGAATCCATCTCCATGGATTACATGTCGGGCCTGCCTTCTACTAAGAATGGAAATGACTGTGTCTTCGTGGTCGTTGACAGATTCTCGAAGATGGCCATCATGGCGGCCTGTAAGAAGAATATCACAGCAGAAGCCACTGCTAAACTCTTCTTTGAACGAGTGTGGGTGCACTTTGGGATCCCACAGTCTATCATATCAGATCGAGATAGCAGGTTCCTCGGCACATTTTGGTCCAGCCTCTGGTCAATGTTGGACACAAAGCTCACCAAGTCCACAGCTTTCCATCCCCAAACAGATGGCCAGACAGAGGTAGTCAACAGAATGATTGTACACATTCTGCGCATGTACAACTCAAAGCATCCACGCACATGGGACGAGAACGCATACACACGCCCGCGGTTATGTGGGGCTCACGGTTCGGTGGCCTGCTTGCTAGGGTGGGCTTGGGATTCCAACCACTATGTCCCGTGACATAGCCATCGTTTTGGTGCTGGGCGATTGACTCATGTCAGTGCAGAGTTGACAAAGCAAGTAGCTTCTCGAGCATTAACACATCAGCAACAGGTTCATGATATATTCGGAAGCGAAACCAATGCGAAGTACAAACGGCGCCATGATCAACACACCGTTTGCTTCCGATGTGGGCGATAAATGTGGCCATGATTGGGCGCCTCCAACGGACACTCACCGCGACTTGCCGCCGCGCTCAGGTGGGGGTACACACCCATCTGAGGCTATAGGTAACAATGCCTTCGAGCTCAGTATTCCACCATTCCTTGGTCTGCACCCAGTCTTCAATGTGGATTTCCTTCGTCCTTACTTCCCACCTCTACTGGACACCTCAGACATTGCAGAACAACTCACACCAACTGAGTTAAATCCAGACTGCATGGAACAGGCCACCACAGATTGTATCATGGACATGCAAATCAAGAACACTCGCCAGCAGAAGATCCAACTATATCGGGTTGTCAAAGCTGGCCAACTCCTGCACCAAGGAAAGTGGTTCACCGGGGACCAAGTTCAGCAGAAATTTCCTCATCTCATGGAGGAACTTAACGCAATGGGGACCATTGCTTCCTAAGGGGGGAGGAATGATCCAGGTGGATATTGGTGGCCACCCGCCTACTCCACTTGGGCCCCCACCATTGTCTTTTTCAGTTTTTCCGTTTTGGCATAACTTACTATTTTTAGCAGTTTTTCGGGTCCTGAACTTCCGGAGCCGTTTTGAGGCCCTAAACGACGTTTTTTGGGTATGAAAGCGCCAGCGAATTTTCTGATAAAATTTGTCCCGACAGCTGTAGTCCTCGGATAGAGCTTTCTAATGATGTATCATATGCGTCGAACGGAGATAGTATGCCAAAGTTACGTCCCTGGGAAGTTGAAACACCAATTTACCCAAACGGGGCCCATAGTTTTGGCGCTTCATCTCCTAGGGTTAGGTTTTTGGGATTTTAGGGTTCTCCATTGTTTCTCAATAATAAATAGGCCCTCGCGCCTCATTGTAAAGCAGTTCAGAGGTCTGTAGCCACCACATCTCTTCTCAGAGATTCGCTACCAGCACCCTAGCTATTTTATTTCCATTATGTCTGTAAGCATCTTTCTGTTATTTGATATTAATGAAATGAAGTGTTATTTCCGCTGCATCTCTGTATTTATGGTTATGTTTATTCGTGCGTTCTGTAAATGGGATCAACAACCTTTGATCCACATCCTTAGATGAGTCGTCTATGCTCAATTTGCAACCTGTTACCATTGGAGTAAGGATGGGTTTACAATCTTCCATTTTTAAATTTCCTGAGCATTTCTTGATATACTTGGCTTGAAATATAAATATTCCTTTCTCTTGCTAAGATATTTGAAGCCCTAAGAAGTATGTGAGCTCACCAAGTAAAGACATATCGAAATCACTTTCACCTTTGCAGCAAAATTCTTACTTAATCGATCATCATTGCTACCAAATATTATATCATCCTCTTTAGCTATTAGACATGCTTTAGTTGCTTCATCCAGAACATATATGTCGTTTGGAGCTTGACTTGCTGTAGCCACAATTTCACCATACATGCCTTTCCTAATTTCACTTCATATTTCGTGGTTGAATTCTATTGTGTGTCCTTCACGCATTTGTCAGGAGTGTGATTCATGTTTTCAACCAATAGAACATTCTTGGCTAGAGCATCTTTTCTTCCGAGAGTGACAGTACCTGATCCTATAACATTTGAAGATCCATCATTTCCAAAGGACACGGTTCCATCCTTCTTCTCTTTCAGAGATACAAATTTATTTCTATCTCCAATCATATGTGTTGAGCAACCGCTATCAACATACAACACATCTTTGTTCTTTTGAGCCTTGAAAGCAAGAGCACAATTATCATTCTTCTTCTTCTTCCATGTTCATTCGTTTTGTGGCTTCGAAGATTCTTCTGGAGGATTTTCAAGTCTGTAGTCTTTGGCTATGTGTCCAAAGTTTCGACATTTGTAACATTCAATATTATTTCTTAAATGTTCAAATCTATTGATGTTTCGTTGAGCCTTGGGAGGTTCATATTTGACAGATCTCCTGGAATTGTATTCGTTCCTAGGGTACGTGCGACATTCTACAGCTTTATGACCAAATTTTCCACATGAATAACAGTAGCCATAAAAAATATGTTGGTACTTGGATGGAAATTTTCGTCGAGGAATTTTCTTCCAAGGCTGTTCTTGCGAATCTTGTCCAATGAAGTCTACATGCATGTCAGATCTCATAGGTTCATTGTATTTTGTTGTAGAAGGTCCTGCTTCTTCTTCTTTGTAACCGATGCTAGTTTTATCGTTGTAAGATCATTGATTGTTGATGAGTTCTTCCAATGCCCTTGAGCTATTGGCATAGTTTTGGATAGTTTTTCCTTTCTTCACTTCCTCATGTAGCGAGACTACTTTGGCTTCTAATTCTTCCCTTTCTTGGTTGCTTTCTTCCAAATTCTTTTGAAGTGACTCTTCAATGCATTTGTGTTCTTCAACTTCAATTTTGAGACCTTGAACTTGTTCTTCAAGAGTTTTGGAACGGATCTTCTCTGCCTTGAGATATTTTATAAGCTTGATTTCTTCCTCATAAAATTTGTCTATGGTCCATCCTTCTTCTTCGTTGTTTGATACCTCTTGCTTATTGTGCTTGGCCATAAACAATACTCTCTCATTGGATTCTTCTTCACTATCATTGTCTTCATCGGATGATGAGCTATCTTCTTTAGAGAGAAATTTCCTTTTGGATCCTTGCTTGTTGAATTTCTTAAAGCCTTTCTTTCTTTTTGAGTTTCCATTACTTTTGTTTGGACATTTTGCTGCAAAATGCCCAACCTCATTACAGTTGAAACATATCAATGGAAGTTTACCTTTGAATTTTCCCTTACCAATTTGTAGTTTTCTCATGAAGTAAGCATATTCTTCATCTGAAAGACCTTCTTCATCATCTCCCTTTTCTTCACACTTGCAGGTGCATGTCTTTTCAATTGAAGGTTGTTTATCCTTATTGGTTTTCTTAGATGCAATGAACACAATTTCTAGATGCGAAGTACCCTCTTCTTCATCAAGTCTCATTTCATATGCTATGAGAACTCCATGTAATTCCTCTTTGCTGAGTTTGTCCAGATTTGCACTGTATTCTAAGAACGATACCTTTGGGTTGAATCTCCCTGGTAACGTTCTAAGAATCTTCCATATAATAGTCTTCTCGTCAACTGGCTCTCCCAATCCTTCCAGAGTATTGGTTATTTCATCAACGTATTGGAAGTATGCAGCAATGTTGCAATCTTCTTTCATTATGAGTTGCTCAAATTTTTCTCTATAGATTTGAAGCTTTGCTTCTTTGACATTTGAGTCACCTGCATATATATTCTCAAGCTTTTCCCATACATTTTTGGCGGTTTTACAACCCAACACCTTATGATAAGCAGATTCAATAAGTCCACTGATAATAATATTCTTTTCTTTTGCATCATTTACCAAATTCTTCTTACCTTGTTCATTTGTGGTTGATGTAAATCCATTTTGAACAGTGTCCCATACTTTGTAACCTTGCGCCAAGAGATAGACCTCCATTCTTCCTTTCCAAAGTGCATAATTATTTTCATTGAATATAGGTACACCATTCTTGGTATGCTCCATGACCTCCTTCCAGCTGTTAAACTGCTATTGAAGGAACCAAGCTCTGAAACCAATTGTTGGAAATACTGAGAGGGGGGGTGAATCAGTAGAGAATTAGTTAATCTTAAATTATTATCAGTGTTTGTACAATGATAGCAGTAAACAAGAGGAACACAAATTCACATAGTTTTAAAGGTGGAAACCCACTCCGGTACAAAAACCACCTAATGCCTTTCTAATAATTCTTTAATATTCAACTCCAATTGAAAATAAAGCTCCAACTTCCTAGAATCTAGAAAATAATTCTTCTCCAGCTCCCACTGGATGGACGCTCCAACGCCCGAGATTCTTCAGTATTCAACTAAACGGATGCCCCAACACCCAATGAGCTACAACTCACCCTAGCACCACCCTACCACCCTATAGAAGAATAAAAGAAGAATGGACTCCCGTACCAGGGAAAATGGTCCACTTTACAATGATATAGAATGACGTAGAAGAAGAAGATATACTAGACCATAACCCCAACTTTTACACAACCACCTAATGATGATCCTAGACCTCCCAACACTGCCTCTTCAACCCTTGGCAGATAGACACTAGTACAATTTGTACAATAATGTATTTACAATGACTAAGTACAATGATACCTTTACAATGATTGTATGCAGTGCTGCCCACTTGAAGAATTCATATGATGAACTTCTTACTGCTGTTATGCACCTTGGTTGCTGCTCTTGTCATGCTACCCTCTGCTGCACCTTGATTTTCTTTTCTGCCGTAGAAAGTATGGTCCTTTGCAACCCTTGACAACACATGATCTAGCTTTTTTTTTCCTTCTAGGAGCTCGATATTGAATCTGGTGTATCTCTGTTATTTCAGATCTTCAATATCTGATTTTCGGTCCTGTAGTATTCCTCTGAGTCATATTTTCAATGCCATAGGTCTAACCCAATTTGGATTCTTCAAGAGATAGTTATACCCAATTTCTCCTGATACCCTAGTGGACTATTTCGGCGGAAGCGAACTTGTGCAAGCTGCACGTGTCTTTCTTTATTCATTCGGCTCTGAAATTGATAGAGAAAAACTAAATTCCATTCGATATGTATACTTTACAAAATTCCAATACGTGCCTACGGAGAGATATTTATGACGATTTTACCACGGTCACTTATTTGAGATGAATTTAGAACTGCAAAAACCTAACTTCCACGGATCATATCTCCAAAAATATTGCACAAGTTGATCTGAAATTTTTTACGAAACTTTATCGAGTTTCAGCTTCGCTGCACTTAAAAATTTTAGCTTTTTAACCTTCATATAAAAAAAATTTAGAGCGAAAATTCCACGATGACCTATTTGAGATGGCCGAATCCCTTGCATAAGGAGGAAATGAAGATCACAATTTATATGAATGCTTAAGTTGAGAGGGGCTTCAACAAGTGAACGTGGGAGGGATTTTAGAAGCTTAAAAAATATTAATTATGACTTTTCAATGACCCATGCCCCAACCCCATGGGGTTTTAGCCCACTAACTGGGGGTACAAACTTCAAACATGAATATCTCTCAAACCGTGAAGAATTACTTGGCGTACCATATATCAATGGAAACATCTTGACAAGTAGAAACCATCAAAATAATTATTGACCCAGAATATATTAATTTGGTAGGTAAAAATTCCAATGCCCCTAGTGCTGCTTGGGTTGACATCAATGAAAACCGCTGATCAACACACTTTTTTGTAGATAAACCTGCTTATAGATCTCAATATATTAAGTTTAAAATTCTGACTAAGTATTAGAATTAGTCAAAGACATTCTGAAATATTTTGTTAGCTTAGAGAATCCTCATAAATTTAGAAAAATTAGTCATTTTTCATTCAACCAATGACAATCTTTAATCACAATCAACTAGCAGCATAGTCAATACTAAGACAACCCAGATCTATATGAATACATTGTTGACAGATAGCAGAAACACAACAAAACTAATCAAACATTTTCTTCAACATTCTTCAGCAAAACCCTGGCTAGCATACAAACCTTCCATAAGACACGTATGTGTTTATACGTGCTTATTCTAAGATCAACTCGTGTATCAATCTCAATATATTACTGAATATATACGCACCTCTACAGAATCAAACCTGCCTGTATACACTTTTTCCTTGTATCGAACACATGTATAGATCTGTAAATAATTCAAGATTGTGCAACACTTCAGACTGAAAAATTACTCAGATCATACCCTTCACTACAGAAAACATGCGCTAGACCATAGATATGAAAAGCTCATAAATAGATCATGCAAATACATAGTCATTTCAGGTCTAGAGATCCTGATCCATGATTGCATTCATGAGTGCATCATTATATCAAATCTATCAGTTTACTATAACCCATTCCATACAGATATACTTCCGATTGAATTATTCATTCAATTCACATACTCATGCACACCTAGCACTTTGATATTCACCTCCTTATATATTTTGAGCCTTATCCAATACCATGAGCCAAAACCACACAAGTGTTGATGGTATTCTTGGACGGGATAAAATAATAGTTATTACGATTAATATTGTGGCCCAATACCATGGTAAATACCCTTGGTATTATACAATTAGTGCACTAGCACATATGTGGCTCGGTTTCTTCGTACCTGCGTGTATACGTGGCTCTGCCTTCACTAACTCACGTATAAATATTCATTTATTTATATTTTTCCATCTTCTACTTCTGATCTACAAAAATTTTGTCCCACCATTCTGTCATTATGTTCCATCACTTTGTCACCTCTGAACTCATCCGGATACCATATACTTGGTCTTTTACAAGTGGGTTCCCATCAAGGACAACACATGCATCATAATGTCAACATTATCCAACTTTTCAGAATTAAATTCTCCATCATATATTGGAAATTAAAACTTTACATAAAGCTTAATTAAAGGCGATTTAGCATGTCCTTTATGTCCTTTTTTTGAAAAAGTGGGATATGAAAGAGAATATGGTGAAGAAGGACCCGAAGGAGGTGGAGGGCCACTATCATCACCACCACTACAACCATTACCACTATTACCATTACCATTACCATTACGATTAGTGTTACCATCTAGTGTCTTATGAGAACCATTACCTTCATATTTTGGTTGAAGATAACTTTCATCCCTCAATTTCATTGTCCTCTCATCAAACAATATTTTTACCATGCTAGCCATATCAAGAAAAGTATTTCTAAATTCTCTCTCTGCTAGGAAATACCATCATATTCTTCACCTAGCATGGTTTGATAAGAATGGAAAGGTGGAATTCTTGATCCAATTTTAGGATTGAATTCTTGAAGTGACCCTTCTCCTTTATCGAGCTTAAATCTCTTGAGCATGTAAAAATTTGCAATCCATGTCAAATGTTCACACAAACAATTTCTCTGATACCAAATTTTATCCAAAAATGAAATGAAGGTAATACTCAACGAATTTCAAGTTTTTTTATGTATTCTTATGCAACGGACCAAAATTGTGAAAACACATAAAATTGATAAAAAGAAAATAATGGAGACTGAAAATAGAATCAAGAAAAATAAGACAAGTTGATAACGAAGTTCACCCTTCCTGAGCTACGTCTCTAGGTCCGCTTCTAGTGTGACCACTGCATTAATATTCTAAAATTCTCAATTACATCTATATACAATATCAAACTCATAAAAATAATACTTCCAATGTGTTTTTAAGGCCCAAATACCCCTATTTAGGCTATTTAAATGCTCAATTTGGCCTCCAAATGGCCACCATATACCCAAAATTGTCTCTTCCTTCAACTTAAAACAAATTTGATCTAAAAAGAATTCAACAAAACCCACATAGGTGGGTTGGTCATGCATGTTGGTTATAGAGTTAGAGGTTTGGTGTTTGATCCTCAATAGGTACGATTGTTTTGATATATATGGTAATCCATTAGCATATACCATGTGGAAATGG
Organism: Pinus albicaulis; assembly: GCA_034641835.2. Lineage (NCBI taxonomy): Eukaryota > Viridiplantae > Streptophyta > Pinopsida > Pinales > Pinaceae > Pinus > Pinus albicaulis. The sequence continues at coordinate 10,969 of JAXQQM020066184.1, read as the reverse complement.
TGGAGCTGCCAGATATGCCAAGCTCCCTCCATATCCCTTCCCCCAAAATTTAGCACTAATAATGTTAAATAAAACATATTCGCAAAATTATAACAAGGAACATGACTAGTCTAGTGGTGAGGCGTAGGATTTTCTGCCTGTAGGTCAAGAGGTCAAATATGTCGGACCTCTAATCCAAAATTTTGACTCGTAAAAAAAGGCCACTTGACCTCCTTGTATTGGGCCAAGTGGTGCCCTTCCATTGGGCCACATGGATCCATTCCATTGGTCCATATCCACCAATTGCACAGTGACCCTTAGAAAGCTCTAAATGTGCCACGTGGTAGCCAAAACCATGAGATTGGAACCTTGACCACTGGAGCCATAAGTTTACAATTGACCACCAGAACCATGAGCATTTACCACTGAATTTGACCTATTTAATTTTGACTTTTTTCCCCATTTGGACCTAAACTTTGACCTTGCATAACGTTTGCATATGATGTTTGTTTTCACCCATTCAAGTTGCATTGGAAGAAGAGCAATGAGCACTACAAATTGAGCCTAATTTCATATACATCTAGAAAAAAATATTTTTGAGAATTTTATAGAACTTTGAGCATCTTTTGGATCCTCTAGATCAGTGGATCCCTCCAGAACACATCACCATGTTCTTGGCTTTCGATTGGTTCAATGATCCAAAATTCAATTACCAATGTAGCCCATGCCAATCCCCCCTAAAGCCCTCCTTTACTACACTCCTTTATACTTCCTGGGTCATTCCATTGGACTGACTCGTTAAGTCAGACCTCCGCTCTGCCAATGACATAACTGTCATTGGTTCACATTCTTCTAGCATGACCCAACTCATGTCACCTGCATGTTTCATCCTAGTGCATTAAGCTTATGCCCCTATTTTTTCCTCTAAAGGGGGGCCTTTGGGTCCTGTGTATCAGTGGGACACACCTTGACACCACCCATGCTTCTAGTTGGTCCATAGCATGGTAGCGACACGGTATATCATGTTGACTCATCATGATGCTCTCCCACTATGTCTCACATCCATCCTCTAGGAATTTCTTGTGGGCTAAGTTGTCTCATGACCCACCCTACACCAATCCTATTTTAGCCAAGGATACATGGAGGCCAGCATGTCTCGAATCCATTCCATCTAGTACTTCAATGCAAACTTGCCTTTTTTTAATTACATTATTTTGGCCTCAGGGATAAGCTTTCATGTGGGTTCTATCTCGTCTAATGGGATTGCTTTCCACCATCGAGTTGTGACCCCAGCTGGCTCGGTACCTCAACAACCATGCCATTCCCTTTACGGAGCGAGAATAAACCTCCGAGATAATGGTTCTAGGCCATGTCATCTTCCTTCTTCCAATATTGTTAATGTGAATCTATGAGAGGTACTCATGGGACTCCACCACTGGGTTTTGCCCATATTTGAGGATAAGGTTTATTTTATTCAATTATAACTTAAACCTCGTCTTGGATCCACTGCAACACTACTTTAAGGAAAATCTACCCTCCAAGCATATTTTTATTATGGCTCGGTCATAGTGGCTCTAAGAATTCTTGGATCTATGCCAACGATTCACCAAGACCACTAAATTTTGCTAAGGCAGATACTAGTGTTATCCTCATGATATTTTAACAAAGTGAATCCAAAAAGTTCTTGGCCTTCAAATATTACCCATATACAGACATAGAATTCCAAGCATTTCTGTGCGGGTATTCTTTTGGCTACCCTCTGCCAAGGACTTGTAGTTAACTCCTGAAGGGCCTCCACCTCTCCTTCTACATGCCATGAGATCCATGCTTCAAAGAAATCCTACAAGTAGGTCCATGGAATTCCTTACGGGTTTCAAGGGAGTTTAGATATTGATAAGGGCATGCTTCCATAAACACGAGTTCCCCTAGGGAAACTGTGCATACTTCTAAAAAGGAAAGGTTTGGGAAGCCTTCATGTAAGGATCACAAATTTTCAAGGTTGAGGAGGAAATTATCCTCAATAGCAACATATTACCCTAAAATATTGTAACAAAGGGCTTAATCCTAACATCTTCTGTTCATTATCCGCAACCCATATCAAGAAGGTTGTCTCCAAAGTAATCATTTTAGATATAATGAAAGGATTCATATATGAAATAATGTCATGTTTGAATTTTCTTCCTATGAACCATTATGATGTATTTAATTATTTTTCATTTCATTGTTCATTAGGTATATCAATAGCACAATCATGTATGTAATATCCCAAAATAGGACTTCTTAGCAAGGCATGCCTGAAAAATGCATTTTTTAGCAATGTATGCTATAGGATTGGAAACCAACCCTTGGATCCCTTAGATCTGACAATATAATACCCGAATCCAAGAGGAGATCAAAAACAAATCCTTCTAGGTGGGTTAAACAAGTCTCCCACATCTAGTACAGCTTGGAAAATGCCCCAGAATGGGACTGCAACAAGATTAAATATCACTGCTTTAGAAATAACGCAGTTCAGAAATATAGCAATCGTAGGCCAATATGAAAGCTCAATAATTTCATATATATCAGAAAATCAGAATTATATTGAAGCCCATGAGTCTTAGAACAAAAAATAAAGGTGCTTCAACATATACAGTTGACTGCAAACGCTTGACAACGTTATTTTATAGAGTGTACTGCAGCAGTAGATTAAATATCATATCTACAAAAAATAATGCATGAACTATTGGCAATATGATGCAGAGTGTTGTCCTTGATGGCAACCCACTAAATGAAAATGAAGACATGCGACTGTTGACATGTGTTGTCCTTGATGGAAATCCACCTGATGAAGTTATTCTTGACGTGATGGACTTGGTAAATGATGTTTGTTAGCAATATGATGATGAATGTTGTCCTTGAAAGGCAACACTCTTGATGAAGATAATGGCAACTTACCGGATGAAGTTGTGCTTGATAGAATATGTCTTGATGAACTAAAACTGATGTATCTACAGTGAGTACAGAAGGCAATGAAGAAAGAAATTCAGCATGTGCTAAATATATGATGAAAAGAGTATGTTTCAAGGAATACGCGGATCTGTCTAGGGGAAGTCGCGTATGCACGCGGAAAATAACGTGCCAAGTCGCGTATGGGCAAAAGTGCTCAAAAAGTGCAAAACCAGGGGTAACCACCATGGTATTGACCCATTGTATTGGGTAATGATCTGCCTAATTGACCCCGTCCAGGAATACCATCGGAAGTAATGTAGTTTTGGGCTCATGGTATTGAAAAAGGGGCTCATGGTATTGAAAAAGGATAATCCTATATAAAGAGATGAAATTCATTATGCACATCAGAGGTGTGGGTGCAAGATGTTTGAGCTTGAATGAATACTTCTCTCTGGAGTATATCTGAATGGAAAGGGTTACAATTGAATGAAGGATCTGAATGTATGATGCACCAATGAAGGAGTGATGAAGAAGGGGATCTAGATCTGAAATATACTTGTATTTGCTTATGGAATGACTAGATCTGTGATGAGGCGAACATCTAGGCGATCATCTGTCTGAAGTAAAAAGGTAAATCTGAACTGAATATCTGATCTGTAGAAGTATGCTACTCTATAATGATTGAAGATCTATACGTTACTTTGCCGTGGAGGAAGCGCGTATATACGCGGCTTCGCTGAAGAGAAAGCGCGTATGCGCAATGAAATACATACAGAGGTATACGCTGGTTTGTGTGGACGGAAGCGCGTATATACGCGACATCAGTAAAGGGAAAGCGCGTATGCAAACTAGGGTTTGTTGAAGCAAGGGGTATGAAATATCTGATATGTTCTGCTGTGTTTCTGCTATCTGATCTGTGTTGATATGTATCTGTTGGTGATGTATGTTTGTGCTTAAAAGTATGGAAAGGGTCCAATTTGAAAATATGATGAAATGTGGCCTGCAAGTGGTGTTCTATTGAAGTTGTTGGATCCAGTGTGAAAATTGATGAAACGTGGTCCAAGGTGGTGCTGAGGGTTGTAGCCTTCAGTCAGGGGGTCGTAGCTCCCTTCCAGGTGAGGCTGGTAAACGAGATCGGGGGTCGTAGCTCCCTTCCAGGTGAGGCTGGTAAACGAGATCGGGGGGTCGTAGCTCCCTTCCAGGAGAGGCTGGTAAACGAGTCAGGGGGTCGTAGCTCCCTTCCAGGAGAGGCTGGTAAACGAGCGCAGGTGGGTGCCTGCGTGCTGGTCAAGTCTGCGCCAGGACATATGTTGTAAGATGTTTTCTCTATAATAAAATATTGAAGGCTGAGCAACTGCAGCGGTGGTTTTCTCCCGACTTGGGTTTCCACCTAAAAATCCTGGTGTTCATGTGTGATGCTTTGTGTGATGGTTTATTCTGTTCTTACTGCACATGTTTACTGTTTATAGAACATCTAATGAATGAATGATGGAATGATATAAGTGAAGAACTAATGGAATAATTAGATCTCTGTGTATACGTGAGTTTTATGAAGGATATCCGCGTGTATACTCTACTTGGCTTCAGCAAAGTAGCGTATGGGTTTTAAGGAATGAAAAAGTAAAAAGTTTTGAATATGCAGTAAATACTGATTCACCCCCCCCTCTCAGTATTTTTCCCAACAATTGGTATCAGAGGGGGTCCTTGTGTAGAAGCTTGATCGCTTAAAGGAGATCCGTCGCAATGGGAAGTCAAGAAGGAGTAATGTCTATAAAGCCACCTCTATTCAATGGAAGCAATCTAATATTCTGGAAGGTACGAACAAAAGCATATCTGCAAAGTCTTGGTGCAGATGTATGGGCAATCGTGGAAGAAGGTTATCAATACTCGGCAAGTATTCCTATTGATGCAGCTGAAAGAAAGAAGTATGAAATCAATGCCAAAGCAGTGAATGTCTTATTGGGAAGCATGTCTGAATCAGAATTTGCTAAAGTGATGCAGCTACATTTAGCAAAATAAATATGGGACAAAATCATTCTAAGCTATGAAGGAGACACAAAGGTAAAAAGTGCAAAACTCCAAACTCTTAGAATTGAATATGAAAATTTGAAGATGCATAGTGATGAGAGTGTTGCCAGTTTCTTCCTTCGTCTGGATGATATTGTAAACCGAATGAGAAATTTGGGTGAAACCATAACTGATACTACTCTGGTTGAAAAGGTCTTAAGATCCCTGACTTCAAAATTTGACTCTAAAGTTTCAGCTATTGAAGAAAGGCAAGATCTGCAAACGCTTACTATTGTTCAATTACATGGTACTCTGACTGCTTTTGAAATGAGACAAGGAGGTCCTTCTCAAATAAGAGAAGCCGCTTTTAAGGCATTTACAAAAGGAAAGGAAAAGGAAATTGTCAAAGAATCCAGCTATATATCCGATGAAGAAGAAGCGAATTTCGTGAGAAAGCTCCAACTAGGTACTGGAAGATTCAAAGGTAAGCTTCCCTTCAAATGTTTTGAATGTGGAAAAGTTGGTCATTATGCTGCTAAATGTCCTTATAGAGAAAAACATGGTAAAGGGAAACAATTTGAAAAGAGAAAGAGTTATTATGCAAAAGAAGATGATGATGAAGTGTCCAGTGAAGATGAAGAAGATTCTGACCAAGAACTGAAAGTACTCATGGCTAAGAAGCAAAAGAAGAAGGCTACTCGAAACAAGAAGATACCTCAGAAATCATGTATAGCAAAAATTGAAGAAGATGAACCAGGTATTAATCGTTGTTCTTGTCTCTTACTTAACTGCATGTGCAAATATTATGATAGTGAAAGTGACAGTATGGATCCAGAAGTTTCTGACGAAGCTCTACAAATACTCATGGCAAAGAAGGAAAAGAAGAAGGCCACTTGTAATACTCTTCTTTGTGCAAACAATAGTGAAGATAGTGAAAGTAAAGTTGTGGATCTAGAAGAAGCTATCAAGATCAAAGTTGAAGAACAACAAAAGGAAATTGATAAGAAAGATTCTATTCACAAAGAGATGATCTCTCAAATGAAAGATCAAATAGAAATGCTGAATGGACAGGTGGAAAAGTATCAAAGGTTTCATACTTATGCATCCAATCGAATTAAAGAACTAGAAGCAGAAATCAACGATCAAAATACTGATCTTGAAAAATCAAGCAAGAAGAATGAAGGACTTGAAGCTGCAATCATCTCTCTCCAAGCAGATCTAGAAGCATCAAGTAAGAAAAATAAGGAACCTCTACAATCATTTGAAAAGGAAGGCCTTGAAGCAGAAATCATCTCTCTCAAAGAAGATCTGGAAAAATCAAAGAAGAAAAATGAAGAGCTGGAACAAACATGTGAAGAAAACGAAAATTGGCTAAAAGAAGAGATTCTAAATCCGAAGGATCAAGTAGAAGATGGAAGAAGGAAAGAAGAAAGCATGACAAAGCAATGTCAAGCCTTGGAGGTTGAGGTAAACATTCTCAAAGGTAAATTAGAAGAAAAGGTTAAAATTTTGAGGTTTCAAGATAGTACTAATATTCTGGACAATATTCCGAGTAATCAAAGGTCTCCTGTTATCAAACTTGGTCTTGGTTTTCATGAAACTGTTAAAGGAGAATCTAGTTCACAAGGAAGTGCCAAAAATTCAGAGGATGTCAATGCAAAACCGGAAGTGTTGAAAGAGACAAAAGCTCAAACAACAATCATGAACTCTCAAAGGAATTTATTCAAGAACGTTGAATGCTTTAAATGTCATAATTATGGGCATGTTGCAGCAAATTGCAGGAGCAGATCATTTCAGCCTCAAACAAAGAGTTCCTACATAGAAAGGTACTCTGGTTTCTTCAAGGGATATTGTTTTTCATGTAACAAGTATGGACATAAAGCGGCGGAGTGTAAAAGGAGGAAGATTAGAAATACTCATTATGATTCTTATGTTTATTTCTCTGGCCACATGAGATGTTATGCTTGTAACAAGTATGGACATGTAGAAAAAGAATGCAGGATGAACAGATCTGGGAAAGCGGACAATTTTCAGCACACAGTTGGAAAGCTCAAACAAATTTGGAAAAGGAAGGAGGACCAATCAGAAACGTAGGGAATTCTGACCCTACTGCAGTCATCCGCTTCTGAAGCTTACTTCTCTGATTGACTGCAGGAATAATGTGGGATACATTATGAGATTTAGTAATGTATCATCACAAGGGGAGCAATGTATGTTGTCTCTCATGGTTGATTTGATTATTCTGGTTATATGTATTTCTGACAGTGCATCTGGTGTGAAGAAAAGACAGGAACAGAAGGTAAATTTGCAGAAGGAGATAAAGGTGTAAAATTTTCTATATTACACTTTCCATACGCGAGTTATATTCACAAAAGTCGCGTATACACGCGAGTTCCAGCAGACACAGTCGCGTATGCATTAATGATAAGAGAATTTATCTGATAGCTGAAGATCTGGAGCAGAGGTCCAGGGGGAGCATCAGTCTGACTGCTGATGATTGCACTGTTAGCATTATTCTGGTTATACTCATGATAAATGATACATGCGTTCTTGTGTTGAAGATTATGGATGAAGCCTCGTTGCTTTACGATGAAGAGCATTCGTTGTTGAGATGAAAGTCTTATAATTCAGAAATGGCGACAGATCATGCAGAGATTGCCATGATGGACTGTCATGAAGAGTTTCAGACAAAGGTTGTATGAAGAGCACTGGTTTAGGGGAGCAGCAGGGGGAGCAGCAGGTTGAATACTAATGATTGCATTGTTGGTAATATGACTGCTTGTTCTTTGGTTTTTGTGATACTCATGCTCAAATGATGATGACTTGGTACATTGTTTATTATGATGAGATTTTGAGCCCTGGTTGTCTCTTGTACTCACACATGGATGAGTTGGATGTCATTTGATTCAGAAATAAATCATGCAGAGTGTGTTACTATGGTTGAGAGATCTTTTTGCCTACATATGTTACTTCATGTTAAATCTTGAAGATCATGGTGATGTTGGACCACATGGATGATTGCTTGACACCTATGTGAAGATGTTGTTCTGTTATGAGAATCTCTCTTGGAAAGATTGTATTGATGCTGCAAAGAATATGAAGGTCTGGTTACTATTGTGCTGATGCTACAACCATTGGATGACGCTTGAAGACACAACTACACTGCTCTATCTATCTGTAGTCCAGGGAAGCATTCAAATATCTCAGAAAGAAGCTGAACACTGTCTTTGCCTCACAGAGAATCAGATCTGGTTGAAATTTAGAAGATGGCTTGGGATACGCGGGTTTCTTGAAACACAGTCGCGTATATACGCGAGTTCCTGCACAGAAAACCGCGTATGTTTGGTTGCTGGAAATTTTTGGTTGGTTCAGCTCTCTTCAGCACAGCTGCAGTGTTGTTTGGTATCTCTGATACTGTTTGGTATCTCTGGTGGTGTTCCAGTTCTCATAATTCTGTTTCTAATGTTTTGATGAAGATGCCTTGATGATTTGTTGGTGGAAGTTTTCAGGATGCACAAACTAAGGGGGAGCCTTACTCATTTGGAAAGATTGCTTGGTTGCACAGATTCAGGGGGAGCATTAGCTTTGCTGAGTATAATGCAGTGTTGGCATTATGATGGTTCTGAAATATGTTCTCTTTCTTGAGGACTTTTTGGTATTGGTTATGAAAAGTCATATTTGTATTTGTATGAAAAGGTCATGTGGAGACCCATGATGTAAATTGTAATTTTCAGTCATGTAAAGACTTGTCAAATTTGTAAACCCACTTGGTTGGGTAGCTGAGTCAAATTTGTAAACCCACTTGGTTGGGTAGTTGAGTCTCATATGTAAATCCACTTGGATGGATATTTGTTGTAAGTATGAGTCATTGGTGATAGGAAAGTCATTGAGTCATGTACTTCTTTGGAAAATATGTTTGAAGATTCAGCATGAACTCAGGGGGAGCTTGGCCACTTCAGCACATATCAGATCTGCAGAACGTTTCTTCCACATGAGGAGAAAAGGGGGAGAGTATGTTGCTTTTTGATCTGCCCTTTGCCCTTAATGTCAAAGGGGGAGAGTGACATGGTGTTTGAATGAAGAGAAAGAATGGTGTCAAATATTTGGGAGAGTGACATGGTGTCTTAATGTATCTATCTGTTGTGGTAACCAAACACCATCATGGTTTCCATCAAGTCCAAAGGGGGAGATTGTTGGAAATATGATGCAGAGTGTTGTCCTTGATGGCAACCCACTAAATGAAGATGAAGACATGCGACTGTTGACATGTGTTGTCCTTGATAGCAAACCACCTGATGAAGTTATTCTTGACTTGATGGATTTGGTAAATGATGTAAATCTGATATGATATGATGTTTGTTGACAATATGATGCTGAGTGTTGTCCTTGAAAGGAAACCCACTTGATGAAGATGATGACAACTTACTTGATGAAGTTGTGCTTGATAGAATATGTCTTGATGTAAATCTGAATGTATCTACAGTGTATACAGAAGGCAATGAAGAAAGAAATTCAGCATGTGCTAAATATATGATGAAAAGAGTATGTTTCAAGGAATACGCGGATCCGTCTAGGGGAAGTCGCGTACAGCATCACGAAAGAACGCCCAAGTGTAAACGAGAGGGCAAAAAATACACAAATACAGCAACCACCATGGTATTGACCCATTGTATTGGGTAATGATCCGCCTAATTGACCCCGTCCAGGTAGTTTTGGGCTCATGGTATTGCTTTGGCCCATGGTATTGAAAAAGGATAAACCTACAAAGAGACAACTATTACCACAAGAGAGACACTAAGTGCAAGATGTCTGAGCTTGAATGAATACTTCTCTCTGGAGTATATCTGAATGGAAAGGGTTACAATTGAATGAAGGATCTGAATGTATGATGCACCAATGAAGGAGCGATGAAGAAGGGGATCTAGATCTGAAATATACTTGTATTTGCTTATGGAATGACTAGATCTGTGATGAGGCGAACATCTAGGCGAACATCTGTCCGGGCGTGCGTAACCGTAACCGAATATCTCGATCCGAGAAGTATGTCGTCGACAATGATCGAATATTCATACGCTATCATTGGCGGTGAGGAAGCGCGACAGACATACGAAAGCCACGAAGTGAAAGTGCGCATGCGCAATGAACACACACAGATGTATAGCGTCGGGCTTGTGTGACCATGCGTGTGCCTGGCGACTCCGCGGAAGGGAAAGCTAAGATGCAATCCAAGACGGTCAAGCAAGGGGTATGAAATATCTGATCACCATTAGAGCCGCTATCCCATCCGTGTTGGAGCAGCACCGTTGGTGATATATGTGTGTGCTTAAAAGTATATGGAAATAAGGAAAGGGTCCAGTCTGGAAATATGATGAAATGTGGCCTTCAAGTGGTGTTCTATTGAAGTTGTTGGATCCAGTGTGAAAATTGATGAAACGTGGTCCAAGGTGGTGCTGAAGGTTGTAGCCTTCAGTCAGGGGGTTGTAGCTCCCTTCCAGGAGAGGCCGGTAAACGAGATCGTAAGCAGCTCCTTCCAGGAGCTGTAAACAACGAGATCGGGGGGTCGCAGCTCCCTTCCAGGAGAGGCTGGTAAACGAGTCAGGGGGTTGGAGCTCCCTTCCAAGAGAGGCTGGTAAACGAGCGCAGGTGGGTGCCTGCGTGCTGGTAGGAGTCTGCACCAGCACATATGTTGAAAGATGTTTTCTCTATAATAAAATATTGAAGGCTGAGCAACTGCAGCGGTGGTTTTCTCCCGACTTGGGTTTCCACCTAAAAATCCTGGTGTTCATGTGTGATGCTTTGTGTGATGGTTTATTCTATTCTTACTGCACATGTTTAATATTTATAGAACATCTAATGAATGAATGATGGAATGATATAAGTGAAGAACTAATGGCATAATTATATCTCTCGTGTACATTTAGTTTTATGAAGGATAACTGCTGGTATGGTCGCCTACTAGCTTCATCAAAGCAATGATGTGTTTTAAGGAATGAAAAATAAAAAGTTATGAATATGAAATACCGACCTACCCCCCCTCTCGCATTTTTCCAAC